>JAUMHA010414544.1:0-10605 GCA_032359765.1 Saxidomus gigantea
TTCGTAAACGGGTGAAAAACGCGCGCTGCTCGCGTTTTCCTGCCGAAAAACGGAACAAAAACGTGAGCGCCACTGTAGCAAGTGTTAAAACATGAAACTATCTTTAAAAAATGCTTTCACTTCCAGCTAAGATTAAGATGCATATCGCTGATTATAGTATCCATTTTAAGACAATATTGTCCCAAATAGGTGTATGTAATAAATACAGTTAACTAAGTGCCGTGCTAATCTATCTCTGTATTCCAAAATATAAAGAATTATGATCATTGACATTTGTACAACATGTTCATATTTTTCTGTAATTTGATCCCGTACTTCATAACTATATTCAAGAATTTGGACTACCATATCGTTATGTTTGTTTCAGATACGTCAAGTGATAACGCTTCTAACCATAAAACTGACTTTTATTTGCTATGTTTTGTCTATGTGTCCGTCAGTCTGGTCGCCAGCGATTATTTTCCCTACTGTAACTTTACGAAGTAATTGTCAATAACACATGAATTTGTCATGTAGGGTTAAGTACGCTTTTGTAATACATTTGTAACTTTATGCAATTGTTGCCAATATCACAAGGGTGTGTCATGAATCGCGTCCAGCTAGTTACATTTGAAGTCAATGTCACATTGAAGTCATTGTCACATTGAGGGCTGACAACCTGTAATTAAGGGTTATGTAATATATATATTCGGGATGCAGCTTCTACATGCATATAATTGATGATTTAGTATACACTTAAGCACCTTTATTTCTGCACTTAATCGAAACATATTTGCAGCAAATGTGTATGAATATAAAATATCGGATGACTTCAATTACGGGCTTGATCGGAATAGTTCTAACAGATTTATGGCCCTTGTTTTAACAAAAATAGCAATATTTAACAGTGTTTACACTCAAGCATATTCATTTTCCACTAGTCCTTATCATATTTACAGAGAAGGTGTATGGTCGTAAGATCTCGGAAGGTTTCTATTCTGGGCTTGATCGGATTAGTTCTTCCAGAGTTATGCCCTTTGATTTAACAAAAATTGCAACACTTAACTGTGTTTTCACTCAAGCATCAGTGCTTGGCGGGGATGTTCTTTGCACGAAGATGTACCAGAATTGTTCAAAGATTTCCTTTCCATCTAAAAACTCTGATTGCCATGTCAACAAATAGGAAAAACGTTAAACATCTTCTTCCTTAAACCACAAAGCCTAAATCTTAGAAGTTTAGCCTCTAAAATTGCCTATTAGACCTCGACCAAGATTGTTCAAACTATGACTTTCGTGTCAAAAATTACCACACCCAGGGTCACATGATTTTACATTGGCTTTTTTAGGTAAACTTTACCATCTCATTTCTTAAACTGCTAGGCTTAAATATTTGGGATATAGCATTGCCTTGTAGATCTTTACCAAGCCTGTTCAAATATTGTCCCCGAGTTCAGAAATGACCACACCTAGGGTATCAACAATTTTCATATAGAGTTACATATAAACCTTTTTAAAAATATTCTTCTCAGAAACCACAAAACTTGAACTTATAGATTTAGTATGTGTCATTGTCTAGTGGGCCTCAACCAAGTTTGTTCAACTCATGCCTCCGGGGTCAAAATTAGTCATGCCTGATTCACTTGCTATAGGAAAATCTTCTTCTCTAAATCATATGGCCTAGAGCTGTAGAGCTTATATATTTTGTATATAGCTTTGTCAAGAGGACCTCTTCATAATTTGTTCAAATCATGTCCCCTTTGGTCAAAATTGGCCACAGTCACTGAGGGAGATTCGTGCCTGAACATTTATATCGAGTCATAGGAAAAACCTTGCTTCCAATGAGTTCCTATAGCAACCAGCGAATAACCAAGCAACCACTGACTTCCTTAGCAACAAATGACTTCTTTAGTAACCAGTATCTTCCCCTAGCAACCAGTGACTTTTCCTTAGAACAAGCGACTTCTTTGGCAACCATTGACTTCCTTAGCAATCAGTGACTACTCCAAGCAACCACTAACCTCCATATCAACCATACACATCGAAATCTGGAAATGGTCCCTTTCTTGGAGCTAAACAAAAAGATAAAACACTAAATTAATTGTAAAGGAAAGGAAATGTTCCTCTTTCTTCTATAACACTATAGCATTTACCATTTCAAGACAGATTTTACTCCAACATTCGGTTATGTATTATGACCATTGGCATTTGAAAATATATTCATATATTTTCTGTACTATTTAAATGGAAAGCCAATACTTCACATCGAAAGTGAAGAATTTGAAATGTCATACATTCTTATTTTTTCAGATCTATCAAGTGACAAAACGTCAAATTTCTAGTTCTGGAAAGTAATACTTTCAATTCATGTTGTGATAGAAATGTTTTCGCCTGATGAAAGTTTCAGTTAAAAGAGAACGTTTCGTTAATGTATTTAAAAGTGCTTAATATTTCTAAAATTGGCTAGCATCGTTTATTGATCGTGGCATTCGGAAATGCTCCATATAATGACAGTTGCCATGCACATTTTAAGCTCAGATAGTTCCTGTTACATTATATTTTAAACAATTTGTTTCACATTCATAGTTTACAGCAACAACCATTAAAGAGTCAAATTGTCTAAGAAGTATTTATTTTGAAAGATAATACCTACATGTCTTAGAATGGTAAAAGTGTTTGTCCCTGATAAAACAATCTATTACAAAACAAAAGTACAATGTATACATATTTGTTATATAATCATAAGATAATACATGAAACAAGTAGTAAAACAACACATTATTTAAGATAGATAATAAAACTTTCTTTCTATGAAAAGTTCGGATCTTAGTAACAGTGTGTCAATAAATAGGTCACATAGTCTAATCAAAGAAAACTTTGTTAATAGTATAGATGCGACCTTTATAAACACATATTTGACAACACTGGTCGGAATGCTTGACTTAATTATTTTTAGGCCTATGTCGAATCTCTGTCACCTTGGATAAATAACTAGGTCATCCTGACAAAAAAAATAAAAGTCCTTTTACCAACTATATATCACATGCACTAGCAAATCATCAATAGAATTTGTCAGAATGTTTATCCCAATTACTTCTAGGTCAAGTACATATCTACGTCACCTTGGGCTCAAAAAATGGTCAAATCAACGAAATAGCTTGTCAATACTTTAGAAACTATATAAATTTGTATACTCATCAATATGGTATAATATACTTATATAAGTCAATCGGTCCAATCAATGTAAAATCAAAGAACAACTATGTTAAAACAGTGTATGTCATTTGTACTATCCAATCATCATGAAATTTGGTTTGAATGTTATTTCAATGATTTCTAGGTCAATTCAATTTCGACCAGTTTGGTTAAAAATTAGGTCACACGATCAAAACAAATTTCAACCTGCTTGACATTATATAGCCAAGGTTTACAAACCAATCATCCTGAATTTTAGTTAGAATGTTTGTCTTAATAGTTTCTTGATCAAGATTGAATCTGTTTTAAACGGGTTTGTACACTGGGTCACTTGGTCAATTAAAATTAACATCTTGTAACTATTTTGCCGGTCACATTTGTTATCAATTCATCATAAAGATTGGTCAAATGTTTGTCTTGATAATAATTGTTCAAAGTTTGAACCTAAGTCACTTTGGGTGAAAACATATGTCCTATATCAAATTGAAAAAAATCTTGTTAGCAGACTAGGAGCAACATGTATGCACTAATCATTATAAAAATTGGAACGAGTGTTGGCTGTAATGAATTCTAGGTCAATTTAAAATCTAGGTAACTTAAATCAAAAGTACCTCACAAAAACAAATCAAAGAACAAGTTTGTTCACACACCATATGTCACATTTACTATTTAATTTACTATCTTGAATCTGGATCACTAGGTGTAAAAACCTTGGGCACACGGTCAAATCAAATAAAACTCGTGTTAACGCTCTAGAGGTCACATTTACTCTAATTATTATAATAATTGGTCAGAATGTTGGTCTTAATTTTTTCATTACCAAGTTTGAATTTTCGTTTCAAGTCAAAAGAACTGTCTTATGTCCAAGTCAAGGAAAATTTTAACACTCTAAAAAATTATTATATGAGCATTGGTCAAAATGTTTAATTTAATGATTTCAAGGCCAATGTAGAATCTTGGTCATCTTAGATTATAATTTAGGCCATACAGTAAAATCAAAGAACAACCTTGTTAACACACTATGTGTTTCATTTACTTCAACATTATCATGAAATTTTGACAGATTATTCAGCCAAGAATTAATGTCACTTGTTGTCGAAATCTTATTCTGATAGTCAGTTCAAAGAATAACCTTGTTAGCACATTAGATTCCACAATTACCAACCAATCATCAAGGAAATTAGGCAGAACGCTCCATTCCGAGTCACCATGAAACACAGACAAATTAAATAAAAACATTGTAAAAATTTTATATGTAACATTTACGAATTATCACATACATGATAGGTTAGTTCCATCTCCGACATCTTTGGACGGTGATTTACCTGAAATAATAAAACACCAGTATTATCGTAAAATGGCATTTAGATGTAGCAAAAATGAAAGAGGCATAATTGTATATTAACATATTTAGACAGTTTTCATGTCAAGTTTTATGGGCTGGTTATTTCCTTTAGTAAGCTGCAATGTGGACGAATCAGATGCAATAAAGTGTTATTTAATAGGTTTTAGACTGAATTTCTGAAAAATCTCCTTGAGGTGTAGAGGGTAAACTCACCAGCGATTTGTTTATTAAAGGTACGGGAATGTACCGTGTTATAGCCATTTTCCTGTGTATAATATACTCAGATATTTTCTTAATATTATAGTTGCAACCGTATGCTTCACATCCATAGTCTACAATTTCAACAGTCGGAGAGGTAGATTGTCTACTAAGTATTTATTTTGAAAGGTAATGCTAATATTTCTTGAAATGATAAAGATGTTTTTGCCTGATCATAAATACAATAAATAATAAGCAACACATCATTTGTTATAAATAATTATACTTTTATCTAGAAGAAGTTCGGATCTCAGTAACTTTTGGTGTCAAAATCTAGTTTACAGAGTCAAATCAAAGAAAACTTAATTAACAGTACATAAGCCACACTTAAGGTAGTGGATGTGTAATGTGTCCTTCTAATTTAATGACCCTTTGGGATACTTTGGATATTATGCTTCTACCTATTTTTTTCTTCTAGTATTTTTCCCTTTTTTTTTAGTTATCAAATTGAATACCATGAAAAATTATGCTATTTACAAGGTTTAAAAAACTATATCTAAAATATCCTTAATTTTATCAAGCTGCACTGTTACTTGAAAGTTCAATAACTCAAAATGTAGACGGTAAAACGTTTTCATTTTTTCTTATATTTCAGTTCATATACTTCTTATAAAAGTTTTATAGCCAATAGTGATGCCCCTACGCCGAATAATTTGTTACAGTCGTGTGTATTTACATGTGTGATATGCCTCAGGGCAAAATTAGGCAAACTGTACACCTCTGATTTTGGCGTTATTGCATACTTTTTGTTACACACGTTAAGTTTATGTTTTGTAATTTTATATTACTTGTGAATTTTTTTGGAATCTAGAACAAACATAAGTTGGAATAGTGTCCATTAGACCACCAATACCTTAATAACTGTTCATTGAAAACACAGGTTGACTTATTGAGTTCTAGGCCTATTTACATTTTACACATTTTACCAACAATATGTCTGATTCGCTTACCAATCATCAACAAAATTAGTCAGAATATTTATCCTAATAATTTCTAGGCCAAAGTAGAATTTTAGTCACTTAGGGCTAAAAACGAGGTCACACTGTCAAATCATAAAACAACCCTTGTCAATACTTAAGAAACCAAATTCATTAAAATATGCTTATATGCTAACTAACTGCTAATTTATAGAATGTTTGTGTCAATAAATGTTTGCTCAAGTCAGAAAGTAGATCACATTGGATCAAAATCTAGGTTATACGGACAATTCAAGCCATTTTCGAATCTGTGTCAATTTGGTCAAAGACTACGTCACACGATCGAATCAAGGAAAAATTTTGTTAATACACTGTATGTCATACGTATTATTTTTAAATCATCATAAAAGATGGTCAGAGTGTTATCAATGATTTCTGGGTCGATTTTGAATCTGGATTAGTTGGGATAAAGACTAGGTCACAAAATCGAATTAGATTATAACTATTAATCATCCTGAAATTAGTGAGATTAATTATCGTAAAAATTTCTTGATCAAGGTGGAATCTGTATCACAAGGGTTTTAAAAATACGTCATAGCAATAAGCATTCTAGAGGTCACATTTTCTATTTTTCATACATGTCAAATATTAAAACGACATAAACTTTTTAAAGGAAGAAACGATTTCACTTCTATGTTTATCTGTAAATACAGGGTGTCTCATAATATCTGCACCATTACAAACTACTATAAAAGATTCATATAATGAAAATTGCAGTCATGTCATATATCATTTTGAAGGAGACAGAATAAAGTTTTTTGTGGAATGGAAAATACGCAAAAATGTTGACGTCATGTCGTCATCAACGATGTCGTCTAAACGTATGATACTGGTACTAATAGTTCGTCCTACTTTACTCCCTACGCATTCAGAAAACATGCAGTATTATGGCGGCCACTGACAGGTATAATTCATGCCCAAAGTGAAAATGTTGAGCCACGGTAGAATCATATAAAATGAGACAGAAAAATATAGAAGAAACGTCAAAATATATGTTTTGGAAAGTAATACTTTTATCTTCCAACTTTTAGAAATATTTCGTTGTTTAAATTATCATGTACCATTAGAAAACTGAGTTCAACCGTTATTTGGAATTTTATTATTAGAGTTTTAAAAAAACTAGCCTTTCGCATCGTTATTGCCATTTGGTAAATTTTCGGTAATATGGCCACATTCAACTACCCCATATACTTTCTGAAATATTCAAGTGGAAACCCATACTAGAATCAGCAGTAATTGTTAGGGGTTGTAGCGATAGCACAGTTACATTTCTCCAGATATATCAAGTAATCAAACTTGAAATTAATTCTTATGGCTAATAATGGTTTTACCTAAAAAAATCTGAATTTATTTTCTTATTTCAGGTATCAAACACTCGCCGTGCGTATCACCCTTTGAATTTAAATAAGTATAATCATCATTGACTTATGTACAGCATGCTCATATCTTTCCGTTTGTTTTTCTTTTAAAAACTCATACTTTGCATCCATAGTGAGGAACTTGAGCTATCAAAGCGTTACATGTTTTTCAGAGTTATCACGTAAGTATCATGGCCACTGACATAAAACCACAATTCATAAATTGTCTTTAATATTTAAATGGAACACCCTTATTGTAGAATTATAGCTATTGTTTGTTCATATTTTCAGGTACATCCAGTGATAAAACGTCAAATTATTTGATATGGAAATGCATGCGTTATCTTTCTGTTTTGATAATTATTTTTCTGCCTAATGAAAACATCCAATAGAATTAAACGTCTTTTTCAATGTATGTAATGTTGTTATAACAGGCAAGAACAATGCCTTTGCTCATTATAATTGTCATTCAATTTTCATGACCAATAACTTCTATAAAACATGTTTATAGTTATCTGTTATATTTAAATGGAAGCCCAATACTTCGCCTCCATGCTAATGGTTTGGAGCGAGGGCAGTTTCATACTTTTGAGATACATCAAGTGACTAAAAGTCAAATTTAAGCTAAGTTTAACTGTTAGGACCACCCGATAGCGAGACCATCCTCGAAATTAAGACCAAACTTTATTTTGCATCAAAATAGTTAGTTTAAAAGTTTTAAAAAATCTAGATAGTATGATCGGTTCAGTTTCAAGACTACATCTTAATGATCCGAAAGTTGACCTTAAACTAAACTAATTTGTTATGAGAAGTAATGATTTCATTATCGTCTTTGATAATGATATCTGTGTCTGGTGAAAGTATTATTTGACAACAGAAATCATACAAGTTTTGAAAACAGAGATGTACAAACCGGCACATAAATTAATATAATTTTATTTATATATAATCATAACAAAATCGTCATACTTCACAATCAAAGTTTAAAATTGTGGCGGTCATCGAGTTGTTTTTTCGGGTATTTCAGGTAACGAAACGTTACATTATTAGTTTCTAAAATGAAATACTTTTATTTTGTGTTTTGATAGAGCTTTATTTGCCTGAATATTGTAGCATAAAAAACCAGACAACATTTCTTTGAGGTATCTTAAATTTCGTAATATAATCAACAATGACTCGCATTGTTTTTTCTTTTGATATTTAGAAAATGTAAACGTTATGGCCATTGACATATATTTTACATGTTCAAATATGTTTGATTGCAATTCCGCACTTCACATCCATAGCATACCATGACAACTTTTAAAAAAACATATTGTATGATATAAAAAGATTTAAAAAACGTCAAACTATATGTTCTGGTAAGAATAATTCCATTGTTTGCTTCGTTGTATTTGAAACTGTTCTGTGCCTGGGAAAACCTTTTTTCTCGATGGTTTGTCAATTTTGTTAATAGAGTTAATAAATACTCGACTTGCTAATCCCAATTGCGATTCAGTAAGTTCTGGGTATTACGGTCAATGGCATTCATCCGCCAATTTATATATTTTCTGTAATATTGTAATTCAGAATTTGTGAATTTAAGTGATGAACGAGTCACATTTGCTCATATACAACAAGCAATGCTTTCATCTCCCGTTGTGATAGAAAATGCATGTTGCTGATTATAGTATCCGTTTAAAGACATTACTGTCCCATATAAGTTTACTTGATGAATATAGTTAACTAAGTCTCGCCGTGCTAATCTATCTTAGTATGAAAGCTTTAAGATATTATGATCACTGCCATTTGTCATACAGCACGTTCGTATTTTTCTCTAATATTTTTATTGAATCCCCATACTTCATATCCATAGTGAAGAATTTGGATTACCATATCGTTTAATTTATTTCAGATACATCAAGTAATAAAGCTTCAAATGATAAGTCTGACTTTAATTTGCTTGGTACTGTTTGTATGTCCGTCAGTTTGTTCGCCCGCTTTATGTATCGACTGAAATTTGTATGTGCATTGACTTATTTTGAATAAACTACGAAGTAATTGTCCATAACACAGTGAATTTAAAGTGTATATTTAAAGTGAATGTGTATGACCATACAATCTTGGATGAGTTATAGTATAGGTTTGATCAGAATAGCTCTTATAAAGTTTTGGCCCTTGATTTAATAAATGTAGCAATATCTTACTATGTTTACACTCAAGCATCTTAATTTCTTCACTTATTTTAATTTGTGCTGATGAAACTTGGAAGGGATGTTCTTTGCATGAAGTTCTTCCAAAATTGTTAAAATAATTCCGTTCAATCCAGAACTCTAATTGCCATTGCAACGAATAGGAAAAACGTTAAAAATATTCTTGCGTGAAGCCACAAAGCCATGAGCCTAGGTATTTAACATCTAGCAATGCCTACTAGACCTCTATCAAGATTGGTCAAATTATGGCCCCCGGGTCCAAACTGACCACACCCAGGGATCACTTGATTTTACATTGGCTTATATAGGAACAAATCTTTAAACCTTCTCTGAAACCGCAAAGCTTAAAGCTTAAATATTATGCATGTAGCATTACCTAGTGAACCTTTACCAAGCGTGTTCAAATATTGTCCCCGAGGTCAGAATTGACCACACGCAGGGTGTCACTGATTTTCATAGAGACTTAAATAGAAACTCTTTTTTTTCCAGAAACCACAAGGCTTAGAGCTTAGATATTTAGTATGTGTCAAATCAAATCAAATCAAATTAAATTTTATTTCATGTCGGTATATCAGTACAATAAACATTAGCTATGCATAGCTATTGACCGTTGTTGACTAGTAGACCTCTACCAAGTGTGTGAGCTTTGGGCTCACTTGCTAAAGGAAAAACTTTAAGAATATTTTTATTCTTAAATCGTATGGCCTAGAGCTTAGATATTTGGTATATAGCATTGTCAAGTGCACCTCTTTAAAGTCAATGGTAATAATACTTAAATGTTCTGAATATCAAGAAGAATAAAATTCACATATTTATAGCATTTTAATAAGTGGTCACTGACATGTATAATCACATCCATTACATCGATTTGGGGCCACGATAGAGTAATTTTATGTGAGATTGAAAAAGTGCAAGAAAACGTCAATTGTTTTCCGAAAGTAATACTTCCTCTATTTGTTATAAGAAAGATGTGTATACCTGATTATAGCTTCGAACATAGGAAGATAAATTTCTTCTATGGTTTGTAACATTTATTAATAGAGTCCAAGAAGCGTCACCTTACTCATCTCTATTGCCATTCATTAATGTCTCAGTGATATAGCAAAAGGAAACTACACAATTTATTCCTATCTTTGCTGAAACATCTTACTGGAATTTCCATACATTAAATCAGAAGTGAAGAATTGTAGCGATGACACAGACCATTTCCTAAAATACATCAAGTGATAAAATATTTAATTATTTCTCATTTAAAAAGGTGTTTTCACGTTCTCCTTTCTGTCGTGTGTGCTTGCACCAATTAT
>JAUMHA010414566.1:0-10603 GCA_032359765.1 Saxidomus gigantea
TACAATCAGTAGAATCGAGTTAATGCAAACATTTCTGTACATCTTTTTGTAGCTCATACACTAACAAAGCCTGTATTAAGTACCACGAATTGTATAATTCTAATGAGATACCATATTGAGTATCACTCTTACCAACAGAAAATACAAGAAAAGTACATATTAACAAGAAACAGTTTGATAATGTCATCAATAACATTCATACAATACGGTCTGCACGCAAAACTAATTCTCTTTTCAAGTCAAAATGTCTCGATCAAGTTGAACACTGTTCCTTTAAAAACAGTATGGTCGCTTGATTTGCTACATTTGATTCAGACCTCAGTCTATCATAATGCCGCTGAAGGTAGTTCTATTTATATTTATTTCATACTTGTCTTCATGTTTAGCAGTCCTAATCCAAGCCTGGTCCCCTTTAGAAAGATACTCTATACATGCGTTTCCTGCTGTTATCCTACCGGCTGCAGCAGATATAGCACTCCTTTTAATAATGCCGCGTAACATGAACACAACTTGAGCTACGCCTTCGGGGAGAGATTCTACACTAAAGACAAACAAGTACGTTCCAGACTTGGGAGCAGTGAAAATTCCAGTCGAATTGTCATAGCCTCCACCGTGACTGTATAAGACATATTCGAACAATAGTGTTTGGTTCTTTTCGTAAAAAGTCTTATTTCCTTCATTTAACCCTACTGAAAATGCAACTTTCCTTTCTGAAACGAAAAACATATTTAAGCTAAGACTTGTCAAGATAATGAGAAATAGAACGTTATATGAAGTACTACCAGATGATCCGATAATACACATTAACGAAACAGGCCTACTTTCTTAGACTATTCGTAAGTACATCAATTTTCAATACTGTAATTAAAATTCCATACAAACGGTAAATTAAAACATTTTTAGATAATAAGAAAGAGAAAAGTCAAGGAGAATCCAAACAACATGATTATTATTGCAAAATGGAATAAAAAGCATACGAGTTGTCTACCGTATATTTTGTTTACCTGTGAGACTTATATACCAACCAATTAATCTTATGGCATTTGTGTTCTATTTGTTTTTTTACCGACGATGATCAATATCAGTGTTATATCTGTTGTACTGAATGCTTCTTTCATTCTCTGTAGTCATACATGTGTACCCCGTCAGCGGCAAATGCCTTTATGACCAGTGTAACACATAGGTAGTATAGTGACTCGAACAGTGTACTATTCAGTGATAAATTTTCAGTCACAACCCAATGTGTAATCTCTAACTTAAATCATGGAGTTAACCATTTGTTCATATTTTCAACAAGACCATGTTTAGTTTAAACAATATCTATTTACAAATACAATAAAAAGTATACAAGTAGTAAGACAATTACAAACGTACAGACATAGAAATACAGAAAAGGGTTTGAAAAAAAAATTAAAAGACTTAAAAGAATTTATTTCCCCGTGGCATTGAATTTAATGGCTGGTTCGTACAAGTTACGTGTAATGTGCTAGACTTTTATGAAAATAAGTTAAGTAGAAAAAAGATATTAGTAAGATTAGGTCTATGCTGCACTACAGAACTCAAGTTCATGTCATTACAATGTCAAATGATAAAATGTTATGAGGTTTCGTCCGAATTCAACTAAGACATAAAATGTCGCGTGGCGACAATGTACGCCTGTACTCGACAATAGACAAGGGAATTTCATCAAAATTCGTGTACTCTGAGCCGCATAAAAGTTCAGTAATGGGTTCAATCCCCACTATAGCCATTTCGGTAGTGTCCTTAGGTAAGACACAACTAATTTCACATTGCCTCTCTCTTTTCGAGGTTGATTCTATCTAAAATGGGTCTCGAAAGCGTTTATTCTAAGTTGAAAGAACTTGCTTCGCAATCGAAAATAAATGAATTAGTATAAATGAACAAAAACGTTTATGCTCGACGAATTTCCGTTAACCAGCTTTCCTACTTTCGGCTTTTGTCACAAGTTAGCAGAGACGTACTAGGTACTTATGGAGAAACTTAACACGCCAGTTTTTGCCAAAAGAGGATGAGAAAAATCAGTCAAAGATTAAAGATGAGATGAAATGGAGATCCAAACTTCCGGGTTCGAATCCATTACCTTCCGCTCTTGCGTCAAGTGCACTAACTACAGAGCTATAGAGGACTCAGTGTATTCTAAAGTTAAGATCAGGGTAAATTATTGAAATGTGTAAAAGAAAGCTAGTTTACACAAAAAGTTAATAATTATGTCGTCACAGTTTGCTTTTATATTTACGTCTTTTTTTCTGATTAATAATAAAATGTAACCAAGTGGTATGTTCAGGTTTTTTAAGGGACAGAAATACGTTGTCATATAGTTGATAAATTACTTCCCTTCTGCTGTTGTGTATTTCCCATTAAAACTTAAAATCACGTGAGGTTTTTTGTGTTACCATTTTGTTAAGCCAGTGTGCAAGGTGCAGATCTTCATAGCGTTTTCAGTGTTGACATGAAGTTCTTATTCTGTTGTTGAAAGAATTAAATATTTCAACTTATGTTTGTATTTTACTGTTTTAAATACAGATCTGTTTTGGATAAATTCAGGCATTTGTGTAAAGTTAGTTCTTGGGTGACAGAATTCAAGATGGCAGCATATTTTCTACTTCAACAATTATTCTAGAAAGGCACTGTTTCTATCTATTAGTAGTTGTTGATAATTTGCCGTAATCTACAAGTAACCTGAATATTAACAGTTACGTGCGGCAGTTGGAGAGGTGTGATGGAAAAGTCTGATTAGAAAAGGGTACGTTATTTATGTCTATAAGTGTTTTTGAAATATATGTTAGTTTCAACTAGAATGATGTAATATTCAACTATCTAGATGTATGTCTCAACTACCATCTACTGATAACAACTTTACAGTACATGTATACCATGAATGACGTATCTACAGCACAGCAATAAAGACGTTGTATTTTATGGATAATTATAGTTGTTATTTGTTTCGAGGACTTCATTGCAAAGAAATCATAGACATTTAAGGTAAAGGTGTAAACATTTTAAGCAAGCACAATAGGTAGCCAACCTGGTAACAAACTTACAAAGAAATTCACGTATTGCGAATAATTAATTTTAGTCAGGCTGTTTTGTCAGAAAGTTGTAACTTAGCGTTAACTCCTTTTTACTGACATCAAGCCATATTGCTGTGCTTAGTCCCAAATAAGTCTAGTTCCGTGTCGTATTTGCATGCGGTAAAATACGTCAGGCAAAACTCAACAAGGGCATGGTGGCCCTATATCTCTCACCTGAGTACCAGTGCATTAACCTAAGATAGTGGTAAATTTTGACCCCTTCGCATGATTTTGTAAAAAGTTGGTACAATTTTTTGTAGAGGACCATTACATAATGTCAAATACCAAATATCTTAGCTCCAAACCTTGTGGTTAATGAAAAGGAGATTTTTAAAGTATTTCCTATACCAAGTGACCCAGAGGCAGGGTCAATTTTGACCTCCGAGGCATGATTTGAACAAACATTAAATAGGTTCACTGGACACTGTACACTAAATATATAAGCTCCAGATCTTGTGGTTTAGGAGTAGAAGATTCCTAAAGGCTTTCTTACTTTATGTCTTTGTAAAACAAGTGACCCCTGTGCGGGGCCAATATTGAGTCCAGTAGCTTGATTTGCACACGCTTGGTAGAGGTCCACTGCACCATGTTATATACTTAATATCTTAGCTCTATGCCTTGTGGTTTTGGAGGAAACGATTTTTGAGGTTCTTTCTATAGAAACCTATGTAAAATCAAGTAACCCCCGGGCGGGGTCAGTTTTGACCCTATGTCATGATTTGAACCAATTTGGTAGAGATCTGCTAGGCAATGCTACATGCCAAAAATCTAAGCTTTGGGCCTTGCAGTTTCAGAGAAAAACACCTTTTAAATGTTGACTATATTATTAAATCAAGTGACCCTTCGGGCGGGGTAAATTTTGACTCATGGGTCATAATTTGAACAATCTTGATAGTGGTCTTCTAGTTACTGCTACAAGCTAAATATCTTAGCTCTAGGCCTTATGAAAGAATTTTGAAGTTGTTCCTACATGTATTTGTTGCCATAGCAACTAGAATTCTGCATTGAATGGAATCTTTTGAACAATCTTGGTAGAGCTTCATGCAAGGAACACCCGTGCCGAGTTTTATCATTGACCCAGTGGTTTCAGAGGAGATGTCTTTTGAAGCAAAATGTTGACGGATGACGGACAATCATCCATCAGAAATAATGACGGCGCCTAGCTCAAACATTTTCTGTTTATATAGTTTAAATGATAGAAATATTGATAGTACAGTTACTTTTCAAAACCTGAGTTATTCTAATTTATAAAATAATTGCAATGAAATTCTGATGATAACATTAGTTTTCTAGTCAAACAAAATATTTCTTTTATGATAAATGTGATGTATCCACTTTTTATGAATATTTGCAATTTTCTAACCACAACTACCCTCCTTTTCACAGGTATCAACTTCATTTGGATCTCCTTTACAGTTACACCCAGTCGAAAATGGTCTTGGCTATAGAGTATTCCTGGTCTGACCATCCATCATTTTAAAGTTTTCATAGATTTACTGATTTTAGTATTGAGAAGTTACAAAAGCCTCACTGACAAATTCTCTGTTCGCTAGTTATGTAAGCGGTTCATAAACACTATGAATATCTTATCGCAACTTTTGAAACATAACATGTTATCATAAAATTTTATACTGTAATGCTCGTATATTTTCCCAACATCTATCAATCTCACTGGCAGCTCCCTCATAAAAACGTCCAAGTGTATAAGGACTTGGATCGGTACCTGTACTTAATCTGGTTTGTGTGCAAAGACCGCAGGACTTACTACATTCTCCCCTATCTGAAATATGTCACTTAAATTGAGTACATCTATGTCATAATGACAACACACTAACAATGCGCTACAACAAATATTGACCGAGACAATGTAATTTTCACGTGTGTCCATTTAGGCGAAATAAACATAAATTTATTTCTTCTTCATTTAATTCATGTGGTAGAGACTTTTGATTTAACGCTTATACCTCCGTAAACTTTACAAGGGCTCCTCCCTTGGAAACCCACTCTTAAAATTATCTTTCATATGAAATCTGCTTGACTCGGTCAATTTGAAATTGAGTACCGGTGTGATCCCACCTGATGTATCCTGATCATAATGTTTGTTCATAGGATGACAAATAATGGATAACTTAACCTCTAGTGTACACATAATATGAATTTTACCCAATTGACAGACAGTGGTATAGAATGACTCCATACTTATGTTAGTCTAGGTAAAGTGTGATTAAGTTCGTCCGTGATTTAGACAATGGTGGTAGGTCAATTGTAAAACGTGTAGACGTCATATTTGAAATATACTAATTTAAACACGCATCAGATCTTTGTTTTTTCTTTTCAAAATCTGAACAACTGCAAAGGTATGTCTTAATGATAAAAACTAGTTTACCAAGTAAAATACAATGTATAGGTGATATTCCTTGTGGGTACGACTTTGACATAATTTTCACGAAACAATGGAATAATGTAATTTTACGTATACTTAGTTAATCCTTACTGGGAAACTTTGGTACTTAGTCAATTGGAATCAAAATTAGGTCAAACGGTTTAAAATATTTGTAATATCCTACGTTTTCAAAATTCAAGACATCTTAAGAATATTTTTCTGTACACAATTAAATAAACACAACAAATGGTGCAATTTTATGTAACAAAAATCTATGAGACATACAGTAATTGAAACATTCGTCTTAAAAGCTCATCGTTTCAGCTAGAAGTTGTTGCAATTACAATTATTAAAGATAACGAATTTTGACAGGTTTTATTTCAATCTAACCTTCATTTACAGTTGTCTAACATGTCAAGATATTAAGGAATATAAAATCAACTCTGTAGATTTTTGTTTCGTCTGTCAATTAAACGGACAAAAAAAGATACTTATAATAGATCAATTTCTTGATTATTATGCTTTTCTTCTCCTCCGAGAGTTCTGATTGCAACGACGGTCAAAGAAAAAATTTAAGAAATTTTCTTGTCAAAACTGCCCTCTTAGAAACCATTTGTCCTATTTTCAAATGATTTCATAGCAATAATCCATACATGACATTTTATTGAACTTGTTCACAGCATGTTGATTTGTTAAACAAATATTTGCCCCTAGAAGACGGATTTAGTACAACTTTAACCGTCGTCCTATGTATCAATGTTATACACCGGAAAGGTGAAATAGCAAGGGTGTGTATCTGCACTATCCCCCGAAACCTAAAATAAGTAACCGCCTCTAAGGGCGTTGATATTGATTGTCCGGTTCAAACATTAAACCTTAAATATTATGCAGACATACCAACTTCCCGTTGCAAGGATACACTGAACAAGGTTTGGTCACTTTTGTGGGGTAAATCTAAACATCCCCAAGAGTAACATTGAAATGAAACAAGATTATAACATACGTTTACAAAATGATGAGCTACGCAATTATGAACGTAGTACACAAACTGTCGTATTAAATAATTCTTCTTAGCATGCAACGAAAAAGGTAGCAAAACATCATTTGATTGAGTCAATCGATTGTGGTACATGTAATACTCACCATAGTTTATGATACATGAAATTGTTATTAATATAGTAATGTGATCCAGAACGCCATATTTGCTTGAGTCGTTTGTCGGATCATACGAGTGTGTAGTACGGCGAGAGCCAAACCGGCGTCTGAATCACATTCCTACGATAATGACTCTTTTACCATATAGCTCTGGGTTCTAACTCTGATTAAAAAAAATATTTAAGCATAAAATAGAAGGTAAAACTCTTATTTGCGCGAATTACAGGTTGTATGCGATTGCGTAAACAAGACGTAAATGTACGTAAATACAATAACTGTGACACCTGAAGAAGACTGATTTACGTCAAAACTTTCAAGTTTTGGAAACAAGAGGAATGATTGAATACTTTTTACCTTTATTCTCGATAAAAGTGGACACCGTGTTATTCATCTTCTTCTGTTCCAAAGTTATATCTTGAAATGTTTGCTTTAGCGTGCCAATATGTTTCTCGATATCGGAGTCATGTTTATTTCTTTCTTCTTTCTCTGCATTTAATTGTTCCTGTAATGAAGCCAACTTGGCATGCTCATCCCTATATTTCATGGCTGAAATTTAAACCAATAAAATAATCTATTACGCAGACGGAAATACATTCAGTACATGTGGAGACAAAGCATCATAAAAATGTGTACTGAAAAGGAAATTTTAAACTACTATAGTATTCAATTTTGTAGTATTTTGCAGCTGCATGTTGGATACGTACTATAAAATACTTCATGTTTCCATTTTATAGTAAAAGCGCATCTAAAGCATAGGATTCTAAGTTACTCTTCTTTCTAAATCCTGTTTTTCCTGGCTAATACCATTGTCATTTTCTATGTTATGCCTTTAATTATACATTTATAACCTCACACTCAAATTCGTTTTCGGATAACAAGATGTTGTAAAATGATTTCTTGTCTATGTTTTAAAATCTTGTCTGAAAGCGTTGTGTAAATGTGTGTTAAGCTATGCATTCCCTTTGTGCTACTTTTGTTCTCATTCAAAGTAACACACTAGAGGATTAATATATCAGACACTTCGAAGATAAATAAAGTTAAGAGTTTGTACTGTTGTAATACATGTAGAAACAAAAACTTCCGTTTAGTCCAGTTGTTAGCCACATAATTTTGGGATGATAAAAAATTTAATTTTATTTTGTTTTATATGTGACAGAAATGTCCCGTTTCTTAAAACATGTAGAATTCTTTTTTTGTAACAAAACTAACGGCAGATATATTCATACCTTCAAAAAAAGAAAAAAAGTACGGAAACAACAGAAGCTGTTGTTTTGTTTCTTTACTGTGTCTTGGTGTTGTTGTTGTCGTTGTTGTTTTGCATGCGGTTCTATGCAATCGACACGGGAAAGGTGGGAAAGTGTCAGTTTTAAAACATATATTGTAAACTTATTAAGGCAAAAATATAAAAAATAAGTTTTATACCTACCCGTGTTCAACGATTCTGTATCAGTTCTGCAATATTCGGATGTCAACGGCGGTTGGTTGCTACCTAAAAATGAATAAATCATTCCTTTGATTAGAACTTTATATTGCTTATTTATTAACGATCTTATACCGAATGCCATAGCGAGCTCTTTGCTCTTGGTTCGTCCCTGCTTTTACCCAAACTTGCATGTAAAGTTATGACGATTACATAAGACTGAGCGTGAAGTGAAGTGCAATGAAGTACAGTGAGGTGCAGTGAATTAAAGTAAAGGAAGTAACGAAATGATTTATCACCGTGTCATGTGCAATTAAGTTATTATAAACATATTACATCACTATAGATAAGAGGGCCATAGTGGCCCTATATCGCTCACATGAGTGAAGAAAGAACACCTGTAATACATGATCAGATCTGCATAATACCTGATAACAAAGATGATAACTGTGGTCTGAGGCAGAACTCTGTAAGTCCGTTTGAAAACAAACTAACCAAATGACAATACTGTGTAGTTTGGTTGGAATTGGCCCACTGGTTAAGGGGGTGATGCCACTAAAAGAGTTTTCTATTTTTAGCTTTTGCTGCCATTGTGTGCAGTGGAGTGGAACCGTTTAAGCAATTATGGTAGAGGACGATCCAGTGAACAATCCAGTGAAGTTTGATTGGAATAGGCTCAGTGATAAAAGAGCAGATGTCGTTTTACAGGTTTCGTTTCCTATTTTTAGTTCTGGCGGCCACTTAGTGCAGTGGGCGGAATCATTTGAGTACCTTTTGTAGTATGATCTTTGAAGTATGATTGAAATATGCCCAGTTGTTAAGAAGGATATGTCGTGTAAATGTATTTCTTTTCTTACTTCTGGTGGACATTGTGTGCAATGGAACGAAACAGTTTGAGTAATTTTGGTAGAGGACTATCTTAGAAACAGTCTTTTGAAGTTTGGTTGAAAATGACTCATTGGTTAAGAAGCAGGTGGCGTTTAAAAGTCTTTTAAAGTTTTAGCTCCAGCGACCATTTTGTGCATCGTTTAAGCAATTTTGGTAGATTTATCCAAGTCCAATGAACAATTCTCTGAATTTTGGTTGAAATTGGGCCAGTGAATATGGAGGAGATGTGGCTTAAAGGTTTTAATGTTTTACCTCTGATGGCCATTTTGTGCAGCGGACCGGAACGATTTGAGCACTTTTGGTAGAGGGGAAGCGCCAATATGGCGAAGCATTATTATTGTCATTGAAGAGAATGCGTAGAATACGGCAAATTAGGTGTCGTAAATTGTACATGTTTTCTTTGTGTTTGTTGGTAAATGGGGATTGAGTTCACAGTATATTGAAGTTTGACATGTGTGTTTATGGAAGCACTAACCCATCCATGCAGTTATATTGATTGTGATTGTTTTATATTTTGTATTCATTCATAAAGAAAGCAGGCTGTCTTCTTTATTCAATGCTTATGTCAATTTTAATGGGTCTCTTTTTCGATTTGAGCATATGAATTCGCAGTAGTAAATTAACTAGATTACAAATGTAATAGCATAGTTTGTTTAATAGAAGCAGTGCCACTTATTATATATATATTTTTTTTTTCTTTGAACCAGAAATCACCAGTTAGATTTAGCGATGAATAGTGCGATATCGTTTGGAATATTACATTCACTAAAAGAAGTTAAACATTTTGTAAAACTAATATATTTTTGAAGAATCAAATTGCATTAAATTATTGGCATTTAAATACGTTCAAAGGTCAGTGATTGTCAAGTTGTGCCTTATTCAGCACAATATAAGGATACGGGTATCGGCAAATGTATGAAATAGGCTAAACGTATGTGAAATAACAAATGAAGGCTTTTATTATCATTCTTAATTTAAAGAACATGTGTCTAAAATATTGTCTTTGGGCACGAAATGCCAATAATGCTACCTACTTTCCGTCTCAAAAATGTTCAAACAAATGCAAATGGAGGCTCAGTAAAGGTATGACATGTCCCATTTCACTTATTACAATGGCACTTTTTTAAGGCGGACGCGTGCTGGCGAACGCCTTAATAAAAACGAGTACATTTTGCGGGAATCCCATCACTAGAGACACCTAGAGGCACATTGAAAGCGCTATCACTTAACATTAAGTAGTGCCGGAGTGTCTCTTTGCTTTCCTGAAGATCATGTCTAAATGGTTAAAGCATGATAGTGCAGTTTGTTGTTTTACAGTTTTAATATAGCCATATCTCTTACGTATCCAAATTAAACATCGCGGAGAGATCAGGGATTGTTTAACTGGAGTAACTGAAATATGCAAATAGCTGTTTTCGCGAAAATAAAATTTCAAGTAAGTAATTGAATTTGTTGATTATTGGCCAAAATGACTGGATTAAATTTTTTCTCATTAAAGCTAGTTTACACACACGACCGCGTTTAAGTACTTCCTTAGATGAGCTGCAAAATGTTGTCAAAATATACCAAATTGAACACGCACGGACATGTCCCATTGATTGAAAATTTCACCTGTTAATATTTTGTACGCCATCCATAAATAAAGTGCACTGAACACATTTGTGC
>JAUMHA010414577.1:0-10601 GCA_032359765.1 Saxidomus gigantea
GGTTTTGTCCTGAAAAGGAACATTATTCACTGCAAGACAGTGCAGGTGTACTTGCATGTTTATATCTGCACTATCCAGGTGTACCATGTTATATACTGTTGTCAATGAATGTCCTACCTTGTGATTATATGAGTCTGCCAGTAGAAGAGGACCGTCTTCTGTTGCCATGGCAACCCCAAGAGGATGCTGAAGTCTAGCCTTGTTCCCAGTATCATCAATATCACCGAAGGCAAACAAGTTCTAAAAATAGATACAGCTGCCATGAGTATGTATTAAAACAGATAAGGTCTTACATTAGCAATACAACTACTGTGGCAATGTCCAAGACTTGCTTCTAATTAATATACTGGTACAAGTTCATTTTACCGAGGTTCAGGCTGCAACTTATAATCATTAATTTGTACTTAGGCTGAATGAGCTTAATTTCTATTTCACTCTAACATTTATCATAATGTACTTGTGGACCTGGTTAAAAGTTGAAATGCCACAGAAATGTAAATTTTATTTGAATTCTCTAAATGTTTATTCAAGTGCAAAATTTACTTTATCTAATTTCATCAAGTAGTTATAACATACAGTGCTTTACTTTAAATTTTATTACAGAACTTGAAGCAGTGCTGGCCAAGTCAGATTCATTAGTTTATCTGTCTATAGTCAATCATGGTCCACAGTTAATCATGGCATACAGTGAAGAGTGTAAAGTAAATCATGGCCTACAGAGAATGGTTTAACTGTGATGGTAAACATTGAATAATGTATAATTAGCCATGGTCCCTAGTGGTTGCAAAGGAAACGTTAAATCTGACCCCAGCCAAACTCTACCCTAATCATTTGGCCCCTAAATATATTTCAATAATTTCCTTCACTGATGAAAGATTTTGCATTTCTTAAACAACATATTGAAATCTCTATGAAACCCTGATGAGGTAGTTGTGACATTTTATAGGAATACTGAAGTTAATTAACAACTTTATGATAAAGAGGTTATCTTTCGTACAGATTTTATAGATCAATTAATCTTTTGAAACCCATCAAACAACATGTTATTGTTGTAACACACTAGAAAACATTCTGCCTGCTTTTCATTTAAATTGATAATCATCTTAACCTGTGAGGGCGTAAAGAATTCAATCAGCTATAGAAAAATGTGATCAATAACTGTCAAACTGTGACATGACCTTGTTGTCTGACATGCCACTGGCAATAAATCAATCAGATTCCAAGAGTTGGGTGAGATATTGATAGTTTCATCAACATACAATAAGCCAAATTAAAAATAAATCTTATCACCCTATGCCTGAATAAAAATAAGAAAATTTGGCTCCTCAAGCACCTTGAGTATTTCTCATAATGTATATTGTAATACATTTTTATGTACTAATCTGCTTCTCATACTTTAGGACCTGATAGAAAAAGAATCTCATCTAATCTACCTACAAGATCTTACCGCACTTACTCTTTATAATGCTTCACTCATAATGATATTGCACCAAATTAGGATCTTTCTACAATGACTTTAGGATCTGGCACTTACTTTAGGATCTTATGGCACTAACTTTAGGTTCTTCTAACACTTACTTAAGGATCTTTTGGCATTTACTTTAGGATGTTTTGATTCTAACTTAAGGATCTTATGGCACTACTTTAGGATCTTAAGACACTTACTATAGGATCTTCTGACATTTACTTTAGGATCTTATGGCACTTAAAGGTGCTCGCTCTCAGATTTTGGTAAAAAAAATAAAGTTCTTCAAACTGTATGCAAATAACGTATTTTAGAACATATGGCGATATAAAAAGGCTCCAGTATAAATTCATGTCACGTTTATCTCTATAATTAGAAAAATACGCTACCAAATTCAAAAGCATTGCAAACGCTTTTGAAATTTTAATATAAACATATAGTGTAGCGGTGCCGTGTAACCGACCTTTTCAATCGATTTCTGTAAATTCCTACCTAGATTTTTGCTTATTTTTTATTTTAGCCTTTAGTTTTATATTTATGAACAAGAATGTCAATTTTTTTGAAAAATATTTTTTTCAGCGGTAACTGAGAGCGAGCAGCTTTAAGGATCTCATTGCACATACTTTAGAATTTTATGGTATTTACTTAAGATCTTATGACACTTATTTAAGGATCTTATGACATTTACTATAGGATCATATGGTACAGGGTGTCTCATAATATATGTTACCATTACAAACAACTATAAAAGATACACATAATGAATAATGCAGTCATGTCATATGTCATTTTGAAGGAGACAGAATGAAGTTTTTTGTGGTGTATAAAATACGCGAAAATGTTGACGTCATGACGTCATCAAGGACGTCGTCTAAACAAGTCGTTTTTTCAAGATGGCACTGTCCACGGAGCAGCGCACAGAAGTTGTTAAACTGTATTATAAAAGTTATTCACCAGTTACAGTGATCAGATTAATGCAGAAATTGTACCCCAATCATGAGAATCTCAGTAAGATGCAAGTGCACAGAATTGTCAAAAGGTTTGAGCAGTCAGGATCAGTTAGTGATAGACGCCGTAGCAATGCCGGTCGGCCAAAATCAATCAGGACTTTATAGAGTATCGAACTGAGTACTGTTATTGAAGAATCTCCACAAAGGTCTGTACGTAGAGTGTAAGGTGACATTACTAACACTGCTAGTGGTTTCAGCAAGATGGTGCTACTCTGCATACTTCCAGGGAGGTACTCTCGTGGCTTGAGAGAAGGTTTGGTACAAATTTTATTTCGTACAGGACAGATACAGTACGGCCCCCACAATCTCCCGATCTGAGTCCGCTGGACTTTTTCCTCTGGGGATATCTCAAAGGCAGAGTGTACAGCCCTGTCCCGGCATCTCTAGAAGATTTTAAAACATCCACCAAGCGAGAAATAAGAAATATTTCAACGGACACCTGCAAATCTGTGATTTGTAACTTCAAGAAATGTTTAGACGTCGTAATTAAACAAAAAGGACGTCATCTGGAACACATGTTGTAAAACTGACATTATTTAGGAAACTTGTATAAAGGTTTATGCTTAAGATAATTTTCTGATGTCATATATCAAATAAAACTTTATTCTGTCTACTATCACATTGTTATTTGTGTTTAAGCGTGTATTACATTGGTAAAGAAATGTAAAGCACCAAAATGGTTACCGTAACAGATATTATATTATTGTACTTACTTTAGGATCAAATGGTATTTACTTATGATCTTATGACACTTGCTATAGGATCTTATGGCACTTACTTTAGTTTCTTATGGTACTTACTTTAGGATCTATATCTCCACCAGCAATGTTCTTTACAGAACCATCCTTGAGTTGAATGCTTCTAATGGAGGAGCTTTCACTATCGGCTATGCTGCAGGTAGAAAACAGAAATAATACTCAAACTGTAATGGTAACACAAAATGATTGTTGAGTTATGTTATAAGGTAGTTTGAACCAACAAAGAAAAAAATAAAAATTCTCAAGCACTACTTGTCCATCATTATCTTCAGAAAATCATTTATCAGTGATTTATACTATACAAACAAGAGACATAAGATGGCCCTATATCACTCACCTGAGACATAATTATGACCATATGTGACACAACTTCAATCCTAAACTATGTCCATGTATCATAAACACGAATACATGTATTGTGTTTAACCTTAACTAGACAAATCTTCTGACCAATAAACATGATGATTGGCTATAAAATGTGCAACTTCTAGAGTACCAACTAGGTTTTCCTCTGAATTGACCTGGTGACCTAATGTTTAATCTCAGGTGATTCACACAAACATTCTGACCAGTTTTCATGATGATTGGGTTGTAAATGTCACCTGTATGGCATACACAAGTGTTTAACTGGGTGACTAAGTTTTTCACCTCAGAAAGACTTTTTGTTTTAGAAAAGAATTTTAAAGTTTTTTTTCCGGGAGTTATAATTTGGACTATCTAGATAATGCTACATTGTTTCATCAACATTGGCCAAGTGGTTTCAGAGGAGATGTCATTTAAAGGAAATTGTGAATGGACGTACAACCTACAAGCGATGGTGAGCAATCCTAATAGCTCATCCTTGCACTTTGTGCCTGATAAGCTAAAAGCCAACTTACTTCAATAACTAAAACTACACCTATCACTAAATTTGATTTATACCCCCTAAAGACCGCTTTATGGCCTGAAGAAGTCAGTACTAACAGAATACCTTGAAAAATAGCTAAAAAAGAGATATGGTTTTTGGCAATAACTCTGTAATTTGTCAAGATAGAGTTATGGTTCTTATAGACTGCACTTCCTCTCATTGTACTTGACCATTGTATGAAGTTGTATTGAATTTGAACCAGCAGTTTTCAAGCAATGCTCCGGACAAAGAAAAGTAACAGAGGGCAATTACTCTGTAATTACTCAAGATAAAGTTATGGTTCTTGTGAACTGAACTTATTCTCAATGTGCTTGACCATTGTAGAAATTTGTATAGAATTCCAACAAGTGGTTTTTAAGTTTTGCTCTGGACAAGAAAAAGTAACAAAGGGCAATAACTCCGTAATAAGGCAAGATATAGTTATGGCTCTTGTGCACTGCACTTCCTCTCAATGTGCTTGACCATTGTATGAAGTTGTATTGAATTCCAACCAGCAGTTTTCAAGAAATGCTCCGGACAAGAAAAAGTAACAAAGGGCAATTTCTCTGTAATTAGTCAAGATGGAGTTATGGTTCTTATGCAATGCACTTCCTCTAAATGTGCTTGACCACTATATGAAATTGTATTGAATTCCAACTAGTAGTTTTTAAGTTATGCTCCAAACAAGGAAAATGCAATGGACTGACCGCCCGTTTGACTGACCATCTGCCTGCCCAACCGACCCACTACCTGGTGACTTCTATATACCCCCCTAAACTTTGTTTCAGGGGTATAATTAGGACAAAGTATATAAAAGCATGATTTTTAACTGCATAATCAGTATACTTTTACACTCTCTCTCAATTTATATAAAATACTTTTTATGCATTTTCAAGGCCAGCTATTTTCATGATGCAATCTGACAGAAGTTTCTCAAATACAAGCAGTTTTCATAACCTACATGTGCAAACCCTGTTTATAGTATGTGGCTCAAACAAAACACATTATATGCTTTATGAAAGTGTACTAAATCATTCAGTTTGGCAGGCCATAATCAAAAAGAGACATCAAGATGTAAACACGTTGTGGATGGAAGATTGTCTCAAGTTTAATATAATTTTGTTTGCATTTTATGTAAATTATTTAATTATTGCAGTCTTCCATAAATTAAAGCATTATTTGAAGTGACAATTTTGAATTAAAGTGTGTAACAAAGAAATGTTCTACACAATAAATAAATAATTTCTACAGAGCTGTCTACAAATTTAAAATTCTGAAGTATAATTTAAGCAGCTTGTATAGACCAAGCACTTAAAATCCCAATCTCAAATACCCTGCTTCTTGTTTGCTAAAAAATTTAGCTCTTAGTTTTAGCCTAAAGTTAAAAACGCATCAGTCATCAGCTGTGAATATTACACTTGTCTGAAAAAAATATTTTGCAATATCAAGCCTTTAGCTTTCACTTTTTTAGGTCGTTAGCAGAAAGCTGACAGGAATATTTTGCAAATGATATAAAACTTGTATTAGTTAACATGTTTATTACTTTGGTACATGCCTTAAGTGTCATTAAAAGCTAACTGCAAAGATTTAAGACATAATAAAAGGCAATTCACATAAAACTTTTAATTGTAAAAAATATAATGCTCACTTACAAAAGACAGTTATGCTTTTTAGACAATGTGACACCTGAAGGTTGTGCAAAAGCAGCTTTCTCGGGATAACTGTTGTTCCGGTTTTCTTCCACACCACTACCAGCAAACCTCAAACACGTTCCCGCACTCAACTGTCTGCAGTGAAATATCAGAGTGAAAGAAAAAACATTTCTGTTGGAATGCATTAAGCCTGATAATGTATGTAAAATCGAACATTAAGATACAATGTAGTAGGATTGATAAGCAAATGGTACACAAATCTGACAACTTTATAATCTTTTGGTTATACAAGACTACTTCTGTTCTGCTAGGGTCATCTCCTTATCGCCTTAAACAGGAGTATTAACAGTGAAAATCTAGCATAAACTAAGTAAGCTTACAACTATTTTTTTTTTAATGTATTTTTTGGTTCAACATCCATTTGAACAGTACTTCATTGTAAGCAGCAGTTTACCAAACAACAGTTCCTGGGCAGAATCAGTACTGGTACTAGTCAGCCATCCTCTGTAATAAACTTCCAACTTTCTCAGTGAGACACATAAAAACTTAAAGTGGCACTGGGAATCCAACCCATGCCCCTCAATCAGTGAGAGATTTAGAAATCTTAAGTCAGCAACATTTTCTTGGAAGTAGATGTGCTAGAATGCTAGTATTATTCAGTGAGTAAGAAGTATAAAACAAAACAATGGGTATAATTTCTGTTTCTTAAAGTGACAACCTGCTAAATTTGATGGTCTTAAATTTATATAATAGTTTGTTTGTAGATGTGCTTATGGTCCGCTGTCCTTGTTCAAGGTATGGTTTGTTCTCCGTAACTCGTTCTTTTCCCAAGGTCGTGCTTTTAAATATGACGTCATTGTGAGAAAAAAGAATGTCCCAATGCAATTACATTTCATCCCGTCAAAAATATACATCGACACCGGTTACTCAAAGCAATCAAAATGCGAATAAAATGGGTAATTTAAGGTTAAACACTTCATACATGGCAAAAGACGTGTATCTATATTAATTTCCCCCAATTAAGCCATTAATTCTTAAATTTTATTGGTAAAAACATGCATTTCCAAGTTGTTTACAATCGTCATGCTGTCCCTCCTTCTTATTTTAATAGGAGTTACAACCTTGTTGCACTGAAGGGACGATGCGCGTTTGACATAATCTTGATTACTGCGCATGCGCAAAGTTACCGTAAATACTTAAAATGTCAGCTTAGGTGTGACAACCATATACGATTTTCTGCATCATCTTAGTACGTAATCAGGTCATAGGACTGTCTGTTACTAATGTATGTCTGTCTGTCTGTCTCTTCTAGAAACATCTGAACTAAAAGCAAAAGATACGGTCCTATTCATCAGAAAAGTTAATTCAAGCCTACAAAGCTGTAAAAGAAAAAAATATGAAAGTTAAGAAGGCAGCAAGAATCTATGGAGTGCCTACTCAGATATTAAGAGATAGAGTTTTCATTTGCGCAGATGATGTTACATTGCTTGTAACATAATGCAACCACATCAAGAATGGAGAGAAATAATAAAATTTAGGGGTACTTAACCTAGTTCACTATTTTATTAGTTTTACAGCATGTCAGTTTCTTGCATGGGGGTGTGTTCAAAGTGACCAATCAGAAAACACGACCTCGGGAGAATGTTGCTTCTAATCGGTCAATGTTCATGGTGTTCAAGTATTTAAAAGCCATCTTAAAAAACGTTGTCTCATGGAAAAATAATTATTGCATAAAAAAGGTACTGTTCTATCATATTCTGTATTTATTGTGAAATGATGTTTGATATTTGTAAGCATAACACATGTTTTTTTATCAAGTGGAACGAGAAATGGCACACAAAGCATATATACAGTACGACCTGCTTCATTTATATGATACATTAACTTACTTGTTTTTATACCAGGTAGCATCTACCAGGAAGTACACCCATATCTGGTGAGTACCAGCCATAGCTACATACAACACAGCATTGCTCTCTCCACCTGAAATGGTAGTCATAGCTTCATACAAAATACCATAGAGAACTAGGTCTAAATGATTAAAAGTTGAGTAATGAGATAATACATTACATGTTCTTAAGAAGAACAATATGCATCACAATAAATGAGAGACTGAATGTCCCGAAACTGTCATGGCTGACATTCATTTCCTTCAACTGACGATATTGACTGTCAGAATCAGCACACTGTAAAGTTTAATGTTGCAGCTTAAGTGCAATATATCTGACATACATTTTGCCTGAAACAAACATTTTATGGCTTCAACAACTGGTGTATACAGTTTTTTCACCTGATGTAGAGCACTTAATACCAGTTTAATGTTTAAAATGTTTTTTGTTTTTTTCAATCACAGCACAATATTCACTGTACTTTAACTTGGGTAAATCAACAATTATAATCTCAGTCAGTAAATTGGGTAACCATGCTGATTTACAAAACATATTTTCGAACACTAAGTAGGTTAATGTTCATTTTGATACATTTACTACAATAAATTGGTTGTGCCTCACATGCTGCGCCTGACCAATTAATTTTCATAAATGTATAAAATGACACTAACCTACACTTAAAGAGTAAATTAGTTTTAATGAATTTTCAAACAACAGATAGCATATGGTTAAATTATAATTTATGAAAACTGTTGATAGTTCATATTAATCCTGGCCTTTTGTGGCTAACATATATGAACTAGGCAATTATCCATCAATTTGACTGACAAAAAACTCTGAAATCTTTTGTTAATTTCTAATAGGCTATAACTGCTTTCTATGGTTTGGAACAGAATTTTCTCATCAATTCATGATCTGTGTAATTTCCTGGCATTTAATATTCCTCCAAGCCCACAACCCTGAAGGCTATAGCTTCTGGCAAAATGTAGATGAACCAGATACATTAAAACGCAATGTTCAATTCTTTACAAAATGAAGCATATACAGTGAAACTTGCTTACCAAGTCCATCAGCTATACACAGATCCCATGGTGATGAAAGTTCTTGCTTGACCCCTGATTTGCCTCCTTCTTTATCGTTACCTTGGAAACCAGTGCCGACCAGAGTAAAAACCTTTCTCTCAAGTAAGTCAGCCTGTATTAACAATATTTGTAATATTTATTGGTCTTGACATAATGTTATGTTTGTTGATGTTTCATTGAATGTTTATTTTGTACATGATTTTATTCTTTTATGTGTGCTTAACACAGACAAACAGGCAAAGCATGTTTGTAACACTGTAGACTGCTGTAATCAATAGATTATAAGCATCAAATTTTTAAGACACTGAGTGAGTGACAAGGTTAAACGCTTGATGAGTAATTAAGTTGAAATGATGTTTTAAATGCAACCTCACAGTGACCTTGAAGTAGAGATATTGTTCCAGTCATAAACTATAAGCCTAAAAAGTTTGAAAACTGTATCAAGTTATTAAGTAGAAAAATTGTTTTAAAATGCAAAGTCAAATTTGACACTGAGCTTTGTCCCAGTGATCTGCTAGGTGTTGTGCACGAAACAACCTCATCACATGGGTAACAATTGTGTACAGCTATATCAAGATCGGTCCATGCATCTGGAGACAAAATTGCATGTGGTGGTGTTTGAGTGTGACTTTGACATTGGGAGCATGTGTCTGCATGGTTGTTATGCATGACACACCCTTGTGGTATGGGTAAAAACTGTGTGAAAATATATCAAAATCAGAAAATTGAAGAAGGCAATAAAGGGTTATGGATCTGGGGCACTGCACACTTCCCTTTAATGTCCTTTCTCATTGTTTGCAATTTGAACATTTTATTTACTTCAGTACTTTAAGAGTTATGCTCAGGACAAGAAACTATTACAAGGGGGGGGGGGGGGGGGGGGGGGGGTTAATTAAAATATTAGCTAAGGTAGTTTATTAAAATATTAGCTAAGGTAGAGTGTTATGACTTGTGTACACCACATTTCAAGTGATTACTTTTCATACTTTTGGAATTATGTTCCCGACAAGAAAATTAAATGAAGGGATATGATTAAAAATTAGGCAGGGTAGAGTTGTTGTTCTTGTACACTGCACTTCCTCTCAATATACTCTATCATATGAAGTTATGTAAAAGAATTGGCGAAGCACAAGTCGTTTTCTATATGCCACTATTTCTTGCGGGGACATATAAAGCAAAGGGCCATAATTCTGTTAAAAAACAATCTTAACGAAAACCTGCTGAGAGCATGCAAAACTTGGCTTGATACCAATCACTCCCATGAAGTTTCATTCAATTCTGGCCAGGGGTTTTGGACATTAAGGGTGTACAAGATTGTGTATACAGACAGATGTACAGACAAGTATCCCCCTTACAACTTTGTGGTTGAGGGGGGATATAACAAAATGTTCGTAACAAGTAAAATGATGTTATGATTGTGTCATGTAAAACATAATGTAACAAGTTAGTAAGAGAAAGTAACAAGTAATGCATGAAATGCTGTATCAGATACTCAATGTATGTAACACTGTATCAGATACTCAATCTACAAACCATTACATTCTTACAGTTGTGCAAGACAGCTGAAGCTGGCTAAAATCTGACAGTCATTGACTACTGGCAGATTTATAGCTGTCAAACTCAAAAGTCATAAACCATCCAATTTGTGGGAGATTTTATATTAATGAAACATAGGACATCTGCAGGGATCTCCATCCGTTTTTCCTCATCACTGTTCTTTATGACATATAGTATATCAGTTTTTTTTTTTTTAGTGTGTCTAATTTTCGCTATATTCACGTGCAGAGAAAATCGCGAACTTTTGAATCGGCGAAAATTTAGCACAACATTTCGCGAAATCTTAAAAAGCTGTGCACTAT
>JAUMHA010414588.1:0-10601 GCA_032359765.1 Saxidomus gigantea
AACAACACTGGACTGTGACTTTAAGGAATTAACATTGTCACAACAACACTGGACTGAGTCTTTAAGGAATTAACTTTGTCACAACAACACTGTAATGATACTTTAAGGAATTAACTTTGTCACAACAACACTGTAATGATACTTTAAGGAATTAACTTTGTCACAACAACACTGGACTGTGACTTTAAGGAATTAACATTGTCACAACAACACTGGACTGAGTCTTTAAGGAATTAACTTTATCATAACAACACTGAACTGATACTTTAAGGAACTCACCTTGTCCAAAAACACTTACACTGGATTGAGACTTTAAGGAACTCACCTTGTCACAACAGCACTGGACGTAGACTTTTAGAAACTCACCTTGTACTTACAATACTGGACTGTTACTTTAAGTAACTCACCTTGTCACAACAACACTGGACTGAGACGTTAAGGAATTCACATTGTCTCAACAACATAGGACTTAGACTCCTTAGAACTCACATTGTCACAACAACATTGGACTAATACTTTACGGAACAAACATTGTCACTACACCACTGGACTGAGACCCTAAAGAACTCGCCTTTTCTCAACAACCCTGGACTGAGACCACATTGTTACAACGACACAGGACTGATACTATAAGGAACTCAACTTGTCACAACAACACTAAACTGACACTTTAAGGAATTCACGTTTTTACAGCAAGACTGGACTGAGACTGAAAAGAAGACAGGTGAACAAAAGCTTAGACAATGTTCTTTTTGCATCTGAGCTCGTGATATAGCGAGAGCTACTTGTAAAAATGACTAACAATCTAATTATTGTCGTTACGATTTCGTTTCAAAAGTATTTGATTTAAACCAAAAACATCAGTGTTTGCATGAGGAAACTCTGCTTAGCTTTAAAGAGCCTTAATAATCTGTAATACATGTATACCTCGTAGTAGCTTGAAGACTTGAGGAAATCCCTCATTCTCTTGATAACACCTCAAATAACTGCTGATCAGCTTGAAAGAAACCCCTTGTTTGCTTAAAGATATCTCTGCTTAGCATAAAGAAACCACTGTTTCAAGCTTCAAGACATCCTTTGTTTCCTTAAAGAAATACCTTGCTTGCTCTAAGAAACTCCTGGTTACATTGGAGAAGACTCCGTGTTTGCTTGAGTAAACCCTTGGCTACTATGAAACCCATTGTCAGCTTGAACAGAACCCCTGCTTAACTTGAGTGAAATCACTGCTTCCATGAAGTAACCACTGCTATTATGGAGGAAACACTATATTTGGTTGAAGAATGCCCTGCTTAGCTTTAAGGCAACTACTTGTTTCCGTGAATGAAGCCCTGGTTAGCCTGAAAAAGACCTCTTGTTTTCTTTAGTAAGGTCCTGCGTACTTTGAAAGAAACTTGGTTAGCCTGAAGAAACCTTTGCTAACCTGACGGAAACCCCTTGTTCCTAACGAAACTACTTGTTTGCTTGCAGAAATCTCAGATAAGCTTGAAGGAACTCGCTAGCTTGAGTTAAATCCTTGTTGGCTTGAAGAAAACACTATTATGTTGCCATGCTTAGATTAAAAAAAACTTGTTTCTTGAGTAAACCCTAGCCTTGAGCAACTCCTTGCTTAGCTTTAAAGATACCAATGTTTAGCTTGTAGATAACCCTTGCAAGCCTCAAAGAGACTCTTTGTTGACTAGAAGATACCCGTAATTAGCTTATAAGAAACCTCTTGTAACTTTGAAGGAAACTCTTTCTCTGTTTCGAGAACCCCTTGTTTGCTTGAGGATACGCTTTGTTGGCTTGAGGGAAACCTTTTGTTTGTATGGAGAAATCGCTGACGAACTTCAACAAAAGCCGTGATTAGCTTGAGTACACTCCTGTTTAGGTGTAAGGAAACCATTAGCTTGAGGAAATATATTGCCATCCTGAAGGAAAACCATGTTTAGCTTAACAGAAACCCCTAATTTGCTTGAGTGAACCCTGCTTACGCTTATCGAAACCCCTAACTAGCTTGAAACAAACCCCTGGTTAGCTTATAGAACTCACTGCTAAACTTCAAGTAAACACCAGGTTAGCTTTAAGATGAACTAAACCCATACTAAGCTATATGATACCCCTTTTTGCTTGAGGTAATCCTGCTAGGCTTGAAGTAAACACCTGCTTTAATTTAAAAAAATGTTAGCTTAAAGTTAACCTCTACTTGGCTTGAATATACATTGTTTGCTTGAGGAAACCCCTGGTAAGGTTGAATTATCTCTGTTAGCTTGGGGAAATTCCATGTTTGCTTCAAAGAAACCCTTTGTTGAAGAAAATAATTAATGGCTTCAAGGAATCACTTGTTTCCTTGAAGAAACTTTTTCACAGCTTGAAGGAAACAGTTTGCTCGAGGAAACCCCTGCATAACTTCAAAGAAACACATTGTTGTTTGAGGAAATTCCTGCTTATCTTTAGCAAAACCTCGAGTTAGCCTAAAGAATGAAACACTCTCCTTGTTATCTTGAGTAGAAAGCCTGCTTAGCTTAAAGGAAACCCCTGCTTAGCTCGAAGAAATTCCTGCTTGTTTAAATTAAACCCCTGGTTATATTCAAGAAACCCCTACTAGCTAGAAGGAATAGCCGTATTTGCATGAAGAAACGCCTGATTTCCATTAAGGAAACTCATTGTTTGCTTTAGGAAAGCCCTGCTTAACTGAAACTAAGCCCCTGATGAGGATAAACTTACCCCGTGTTTAGTTGAGGAGACCCTTGCTTATCTTGAAAGAAACCGCTTGTTTGCTTGAGTAAACATCCTGCTAGTTTAATTGAATTCCCTGCTTAGCTTGACGGAGAGAGTTGCTTAAAGGCCGGGGAAGAACTATAAAAAGGGCTCAGTAGAAAAATGACCACTTGCTTTGCATACACTGAGCTAACAACATCAGAGGTTTAAATTAAAATTTTAATGAAATTAAAGTATAGATTTGTTTGAAATTTAGAACAAATGTTCTTTAGCATAAATGTCATAAAGTCTGAAAAATTAAAGTTCATTAGTTGTCTAAAATGTAGCTTCCAGGAAAAAAACTTGTGTTGTCTGCTTCAAGATTTGAATTTGCCTCTACAATGATTGGCAGTTTCTCCATTGGCTGAGAGCTACATGTAATAATATCCTAACTGTTGTATGAGTCACTTTAACTTGATACAACTCCTGCTGGCTTGAAGTAAACCCCCTGTCATCTTGAAGAAACCCCTGCTACTTTAAAGGAGTCCCCGAGTTTGCATGAAAGAACGCCTAGTTCGCTTCAAAGAAACATTATGTTTGCTTTCAGAAGCCCTTGTCTACATCAAAGAAACCCCTGTTAGCTTGAAGGAATCCCCATGTTTGCATGAAAAAAAAAACTTCATGTAAACCACTTGATTTCTTGAGGAAACCCTTGGCTTACTTGAGATGCCTCTTCTTTTTTGATAAAACACCTGCTTACATTGAAAGAAACCTCTTGTAAGCTTGAGTTAAATCTGTTTATCTTTAGGGAAACCCCATCTTAGCTTGAAGGAACCATCTGCTTAGCTTAAAAACCCCTGCTTAGCTTTAAAAATCCCTGCTAAGCTTGAGGGAAATCCCCTACTTTGCTTAAAAACCGAAGCATTGACGTAAACCCCTGCTTAGCTTCAGAAAACTCCTGATTTGCTTGAACGGAGCCCTGTCTTTACATGAATAAACCGCTGGTTAGCTAAAAAAAAACAATTTTTCCCTTGAATAAACCTCTGCTAGCCTATATGAAACCCTTTGTTTGCATGAAGAAACCGCTTGTTAGCTTGAGAATAAACCCAGATTTGCTTGAAGTAACCCATAGTAAGCTTAAAATGTACTTGTGTGTTCGAGAAAACCCGAGTTACTATAACGAACCAATGGTATTGATGAAAAACCATTCCCCGCTTTCAAGAAACCCTGTTAGCTTGAAAACAATCCCTGGTTTGCATGACTATACCACTGGTTACCTTGAAAGAAACCCTTTCGTTTGTTGATGACACTACCTGGTAACTGCTGTTAGCTTGAAGAAACCCATTGATTGTTTGAATAAAGCCATTGATAACTTAAAAGAAAAACTTATTTAGCACCTTAGGCCGTGGAATGTGTATAGAGGGTAATTGTTTATCCTTTAGGTATTATTTCTGTCCAGAACCTAACTTAATAAGAATGGAATGGAATTATTCCAGATCAAAAAATTAATCTCGAAGAGCGAACGAGCGAGAGAGAGAGAGAGAGAGAGAGGGTTAGAGAGAGAGAGAGAGACACAACCGCTGCGGCACTGGTGGGGATCGAACCCGGCATCCCCTTTGAACTAGTTAATTGAAATATATCTGACTGTAACGTATTCATGTGTTTTGCCTTTCAAATTGTTTAATACATTGATATTGTTCTTTATTATTGACTTATATCGATGTTATCACAGACAAAGGAATTCAATGTAAACTATTTAATTATGTATTCACGAATAATGTCTTTTATTATATATATTTAATTACAACTGCTATCTCGATTTTTATCTATATGATTGAATAAGTAATTGCTACATAATGTGCATGCAAAGCCAATGATACCATTTATATCGTTTATTAAACTGATACTCTATTTTATTATATACCTATAAATATTCTGTCAAAATACAGCCTTTATTCAACCATCAAATACGGCCTGACAGAAAAAAAATCCGTATTGTATGTACGTGCAATACGGACAGTGCGGCATTATTTGTAAGAGTGCATTCAATTGGCCCTAAAAACACATGACGTTAATAACGTCGCTTTTGACTTGATCGTTACTACTTGTTTATACGATGACGTCAATAAAATGACGTCGCACACTACGTATATTTCGCGCTAAAAAGAGTTTTTCTTCAATATTATGCTTAAAATGTTATTTTAATTTAGTTTATTCGCGCAGACAAGTGTCAAAAGGTATATAATAAAAGGGTTATTAGTATAGTAATGTGATCCATAAGCTGGATTGGCTCTCGTCGAGGTCGGATCATACTCGTGGTACGCACTCGTAAGATCCGACGCACGACTCGAGCAAATCCGACATCCTGGATCACGTTACTATACTAATAACCCTATTATATTACTTGCCAGTACAAAGTTGAAATAGTGTGGTGCCTAAATGCTTTTTATCTGCAAATTAAATCTTCAACAAAGCGTTATTTAACCAAGTTCATAAAACAATTGTATTAGACTTTTCAAGGACAAACAACTGTTTCACAAAATGAAAAAACAAAAACAGTTTATGTAAGACGCAATAAGGATTAACATGTAAACAATTTATTTAGTGTTATCGAATCAAATACTTTGCTCCCTGTTTAAACGATGTATTAGATAACAAAATATTGTAATAATACAAGTGCTATAAATGTAACGTTCATTGTCAAAAACAATTTACATTTGCCAAAACCTGTGCCTGTTTTTCCGTTATATTAATCCCACTGCAGTTTGTGTTACATAAGCAGCGGTAGCAGATCACAGTTTAGGAATGGAGACTTATAGAATTCCATATTGACAATAAAATTTAATGACAGTATATCGTTCGTACTTTCATACATCATGATATAAGGAGCTTAGTTTTTTATTTTAATGAAAGTTTAATGAATGACAATGAGGAAAACAATTTAACGCATGTAAAGGTACTGGAATATCCGTTTCATCTTGCGCTGGGTGTCAGTTTTTGACAGTGCGGTAATCATGCTAACGTTGAAGTATTTCACAACAATTGTAAGTGTTCACATAAGTTTACATGTAGCAACATCATCTGCGAACGGTAAGTGCCTTTTTTAATAATTTGTATTTCAATTATGGAAGATTCTAATAAACTTTACCAATTGCTTTTCTCAACTTGCAAGTGATTTAATAGCTTCTCGTCAAGTAAAAAAATACTTCAATTATATGCGTGTTAAAGCGTACAGAATATATTCATGTTATGCTCTGGTCACTTTAACCTTACAAGCTCCGTACGAGTAGGTTTTCGGTCGAAATTATGCAAACTCGCCCGTCCGTACGGTCATCGTTGACTCTTGGGAGCATCGTGCGGATTTTTTGAACTCGTAGAGGACTCGGGGACTCAGTGAAAATGTTTCACCGATCTCCCGAGTTCTCGCCTAGCTCGAAGCAATTTCCAACGTCGGGAGCAGCTTGCAATGGCCACGTACGGGCACCGCACGGGCCCCGGTAGAGCTCGTACGGGCATCGCACGATGTCCGTGAGGTAATGGAACCCTGCGAGGCCCGTAAGACCTTGCCGGTGCTCGCACGACTATCGCATGGAAGTAGCAAGGTCAACGTACGATGTTCGTACGATGTTCGTACGATACTACGGACACCGGGTGGGGAACTTGCACACGAGGCCTGTAGGGTATGACATTCGTTGTGCGGGCTCCATACGACTTCCTTGACAATTCTAGCTATAAATGAGAAATTATTGCCGAACTGGTTTGTTCTTGTCAAACGGACACCGTGCGTACCTTGTATGGACACCGTACGAACACACGTGCGTCGTACGAGGTACGTCCGAGCTCCTTTTAAGCTCCGCACGACTTGTCTGCGATGTCCGTACATATATCTACAATTGCATCCTTCAAAAGACCGTACGGGGCCCGCAGGCATGTGACCAGAAGCTACGATTGTACGTAGACCGTACGGATTTTAAAAGGTGGTGGAATCGTACGACTTTATAAAACGTACGGACATCGTTCAAATATGTGACCAAGGCATTATAATATGGTTTATATGATTTATTTTATCACTATATTGGAACGGGAATTCAAAGCTGAACCTTGCTCATAAAGATCTCTTTTTATCAAAGTCCATCGGCGTCTGACTCACTTACAAAGAACAAAGAATTTTTCTAAATCGATTTCTGAAAAAAAGTGAGATAAATGAATCAAAAGAACAAGTTTATTCACTACACAAAAATTGATTTAGATTAATCATAGACATATAGACGGAGCAAGAATATGTTTAAACAATCGCATCGGAACGACATTTATTAATTATGAGATAAAATGGAAATAACTCAAAACATGCAATTGTTCTTAACTTTTATAAAATGCTAATTGTTTTCAAGACGTATCATTGCTTGCAATAAACATTGATAACTGAATTCAACAAATAAGATTGCATGGAAAGAATGTATCTCATTATTATTTTAAGCGAATTTAACAAATTCAAATTAGAGTGAGAAAAGTCAAATAAGAAGAAAGGGATTGTTGTGACTGATGTCTCCGATATGGTTGGTTAACAAAAAGATTTCGAAAAATACTTCGCTATAAGACATGTACTATGCTTATTCTACACATGTAGCACTTACAAATGTACGAAATATATGAAAAAAATGAAGAGATGGCGCCAGATATGACAGGGTTTCTTTGAAACAGGTCTCTTTATTGATTTGAAGTGCTATGAGTAGATAGATCTTTTTGAGGCGAAATCAATTCAAGATAGTTTAAATGCTTAAACACGCAATTTGTGCACTATTACATGTAGAATAAGCGACGCCAGTCACTTGGACAGAAAATGAACAAATGCAATTCTGATGTAAAAAAGGAAGCATGACACTCAAACATGACGACGCAGAATATACAACCGTAAAAGGAGAATTTAGATCTTCTAAGTCTTCATATTCCTGTAAGACAATGGAGTAGTCTTTATAACATAATTGTCCGATTCAGCGAATACATTTCATCCATAGTTTGCATAAATATGATTAGACCAAGTACTGATGATGAAAATATTTAGAGAAATGGACTAATGTATGCTCACTTATTTCTTTGTAGAAACTGATACCTGTGAAAATCTACACCTATCTCACTTGCAGAACTACTACTCTAGAGACATTTACCTGCACTACTGGGATTTATATTATTATCGTGATAAATGGTATAACACAAGTTTCTGGGGAGGTTACGAGCTAATAGCCTGGAGAGATAACGTTGCTTCACACTGTTGGAACAGTTATTCATCGAAAGAGTTTCTAGTTCTTTCAGGTATTGTAGCACCGTTCAAGAACTGCAAGGCTTTTGCAGTAGTTATTTGGGTTTATGTCATGTCCTATATAATATTTCAATCTATTTTTATTTGAGACGGAACAAGTGAAACCAAATAATAGCACACTTGGAGGCTTTTCTAACGCAACATCCGTTCAAATGCATTTATTTTGGATTTCGTTGAAATTTCAGAGAATAATAATTAAAGGCATCATACTCACTTCGTCAAAATTTATTTACATTTTATTGATAAAAACGTATAACAAGATGGGTGTCCAGAAGAACACTTGTGTCGCCCTCTTACGCTTTGTCAAAATAACCATTAATTGTGTGACAAAATCTTAGTACCAAAATAACTCAGTCAAATATGACCTTGACCTACAAAATTTGGCGGCGTCATAAGCAATGCAATTTGAAAGTTCGATGAAGAAATCTTAAGAAATGGCAAAGTTATAGTCAACGTTAAATTTTCGTGACAAAATCTGAGTACAAAAAGGGGCATAACTCTGTCAAAAATGACCTTTACCTACAAAATTTGGCAGCATCACAACCCTTTTGACATAAGCAATACAATTTGATAGTTTGATAAAGAAATCTTAAGAAATAGCAAGGTTATAGCAAAAATAGAATAATTCATTGATGAACTATCGTGTGCACAGTTTAGGCATAACTACAGATAAATACTAAATGTAAAGTCATGCACATAAAAAAACCTATGAATCTTCCTCGGTATCACAGTTTTGATTCATCCCGTCATCTGTCTCGTCATGTTAATGTTCATAATAAGAAGCATGAATGCCACCAAGTATATCATTTATAGTTTCTTTAAGCTTTTGTTTTTATTTAGAAAAACATCCAGACACACGAACTCTCACTGATGCTGTACACAGTCTGGCAGGGTGCATTATGGATCAAAGCGGAGCCTGTGAGGAAAGCATTACAGTGGATATCCGAAAATGTGATGAAGATATACTGTATAGATTTCAAGATGATTGGTTCACCTACTGGCACAGTGATGTTTACATTTGCTTTGGTTTGACGTTTCTTTACTTATAGTCATACTACATGTATGATATGGGCATTAAGTCTGCAAAACAAAAAACAAATCTGAAAAACATATTATTAAGTAACCTTCTATTTAAAGCAGTATTGCAAACAGGTTTAGTAATACACGACAATGAGAGTTTGAGATCTGAAGATATACTGAGCATATAAATGGATGCCACCTTACGGCCAACCCACTGCAGTTGATTCTTTGAAAAGCATGTAGAGACGGGCGTATAAATGTTTTGTTTTTGTTTCATTGTAGCAAATAGTTGTTGGTATTTATTGGTAGCAATGACATAATATCTTCAAATGTTATTGAACTAAAGTTAAATTTGATTTTATGATTTTCAGACAGAATATACAATGACAGTAAGTGGATAATTTATATTTGATTTGCCTGTAATAAGAATATATTAATGTTAAACTTCTTAATATTTGAATTTGAAAGAACAAAACTATTGTATGTTCAAAGATATGACCGCTGAAAATTTACAAGCTGAAAAGAGAACAGTGCATGATATTCAGTGGTCGCATAAGAAAATATCATGTGCTGCAGTATTCAAAGTTATGTCCCTTGTTAAATATGTGTATGGTTGAGGCAGTTCTGTCTTTATGGACTCAATTTACATGATTGTTCAATTCCAAATGTATTGGGATGTATTTTAAATCTGAATTTTGAATAATGTTGTGTTATAGTGTTGGCATAGCTACGATTGAATAAGTACATGTAGGAAGGGGTATTATTATACGGATTCAAAGTGTAAGGAGGTATATTAGATTCAGCGTGTCCATCTGTTCGTTCCTCCGTCCTGTTGTTTGTAGACGGAATTTGTGGACACTAAAACTCAGAAATCCCCTGGTCAGAATTTAATAAAACTACACAGAGGTTATATGTATAATGCGTAGTTGTACATGGTCCATCTTTCGAATCAATAGGTCAAAGGTCAAGGTCACAGGGGCTCGAGATAGTAACATCTTGTGGACGCTAAATCTCCAAAACTCCTGGTCAGAATTTATTGCTACTTCACAGAAGTGATAAGTACCATGCCTAGTTGTGCCTGTTTCATTTTTTGGGTCACTACATCAAATGTCAAAGGGGATAGAGATAGTAAGATATTGTGGACGCTAAATCTTCGAAACACCTGGTCCATGTTTTGGATCACTAGGTCAAGGTCATAGGGGCTCGAGATAGTAAAATCTTGTGGACGCTAAATTTCAAAAACTCCTGGTCAGAATGAATGATACTTCACAGAAGTGATAAGAACCATGCCTGGGTCACTACGTCAAAATTCACAGGGGCTCGAGATAGCAACATCTTGTGGACGCTAAATCTCCGAAACACCTAGTCAGAATTTAATGATACTTTACAGAAGTGATAAGTACAATGTTGTGCATAGTTTGTGTTTCTGGTCACTAGGTCAAAGGCCAAAGTCACAGGGGCTGGAGATAGTAAAATCTTATGGACGTTTAATCCCTGGTCATAATTTTATGATAGTGTTACGCTCCAGACAGACAACCAACCTAACCTAAATAACTGTACAAGTACTGTACAGTTCCGGTTCTTATTT
>JAUMHA010414621.1:0-10600 GCA_032359765.1 Saxidomus gigantea
ATTATCATTATTATTATTATTATCATTATTATTATCATTATTATTATTATTATTATTATTATTATTATTATTATTATATGATATTGGAACATAGCAATCCTTACACAACTTTCACCTTGTTCGTAACAGAATAGATGTTAGAATTCAGCATTCATGTTTTTGTAGGTTAATTCCTTTGCTTTTATGGCATATTGCGTAAATGTGTTACAGTGCAAAATCCAGGATTCGAACCTGTATCCTACGGTGACATCGCCTGAATGTTGCCCATGTTGGCATTAATCGTAAACTTTACAGTACATGATGCTTCAGATTTTAGCCCTTTGGTTAACTTGTAGACATATTAAGTTTATTCCAGATTGGACATTCCTGATTAAAGTCTTTTTTTAAATTCACTGAGAATATACAACCGTGACCCATATAAAGGACAAATTAAAGCGATGTTTGTCAAAAATGAATATGTAGATAAAGGAGCCAACCATTATTTGGATTAACGTGGGAGGGTACAGGCGTGGAAAAATCACCAAAACTACGGCATAAATCAACTAAATCAACTTGATCCGTGAATGAATTTAAAGCTCATATAACCCTACCAGTATTTATTTGACACGTTTCGATATACAGTGAAATTAGGATAATGTGACAGTGTCGAAGCAGAAGAGTACACATTCCTGTCCCGGTACATGTATTCAAACAATCTATTTCGTCACTGTCAAATTATCCTAAATATATTGTAGTTTTCTAATTTTCAAATGGAGCAAAATTATTTTACTACCACAGTTGCGGTCATGGAAGAGTTAGTTCAAAAATATGATTATAAGTAAATAAAACGGTTAAGTATTTTATGTGTCAAGGTTAAGCAGAGCCAAAAAAACAAAAACAAGATTTTTTCAATGTCATAAAACGGTTGGAGAGTATAGTTATCACGTTTTTACAGGTCCGGAGAACTAGATATTTACCGATTTTAGTTTATAACTGTATATAATGTATTCTTGACGCCAGTTTGTTTAGTCACTCGAAGTTCATTTGTAGCATAGAACTAGCCGTTGAGCTTTTATTATAAGGCCAAACATTACTTAACTACTATAACTACGAACACCTTTTGATTGATATTGTCTGGCAGAGCCAGGTCCTGCCAGACGTTTTATTCTCAAATATGTATTCAAATAATTTCATAGAATAAGATTATCAGATCAAGTTCAAATTAATACTGATACAAAGTTGGACAATGAAAACCACCATGAATAGGTATAGATAGCCAGGCGGGAGGTTGGGGCGGATAGGGAAATAAAATGTAAACTATACAAATTACAAATCCAAATCCAATGTTCCGGGTACATCTTTTCTCTGAGTGGGCGCTTTCTTGAATTAACTCAAAACCACGCGAACCTTTGAAGTCACGCGAACTACAAGTTAATTGAGCCTTACGATTGGTCGAGATCTGAGACGCTGCGAGCTTGCATGCAAAGATTACATGATATGATGCAGAACTGACCACGGTCACGTGTAAATATAAGCTTGGCAGGGATTAAATTTATCACAATCTGCATCTGACCTATATATAACAAAGCACTAGGAAGTAAGTGGGTGGCTATCTATCCCAATACATGTATAATGCATATCAGGTTTTAAGTACACTGCTATCTGCGAAACATAAACGAATTTATATACAATATATATTATGATTATAATGTAATGAGAAGTCCACTGTGGCACTAATTAAAAATAGATCTACTTTAAAAATAAAATGAAAATAAAGAAAGGTCGAATTATTGTTATTTTCTCATTTTTAATTATGAACACACTCCCAAAGATTCTAAAACCACAATTTCAATGGGTCACCAACCGGAAATGGTAGGCCTACCTATAAGGTAGGTAAGGTAGCTGTATTTTATGTCATTAGAAGCTCTTTGTCACGCAACGATTATCAAATATCATCTTTTAACTGGAGGAGAAAATATTAAAGTACTCCTCAGCCTTGGCGATATACCGCCCACTTGCTTAAATGGAAATGCTATAAAAAGTGACAATTTTAAATTCCGCTCAGACCATTTTAAAGATTGCACAGAGGCATTTGCAAAAGGTGGCTGGGACTGCTCAAGACATCATCAAACATCACACGACTGACCAGGTAGGATATTAAAGCTCATTTTTGGTATTCTGAAGCACAGAAATTCAGCGCATTAATGCATTTTGTAATTAAATGTTAGCGATAATAAAATTTATTATTAAATCAAAGTTATACTACAGATCCATAATTTAAAAAGAAATGTAAGAAAAAATTCTCCTTTTTTTGGAGGGGTTTGGGTGGCGGGGGTTGGTTAAAGATATTTATTTATTTATTTATTTATTTTAATAATATTATTTATTTATTTATTTATTTATTTATTTATTTATTTATTTATCTATTTATTTATTTCTTTATTTATTTATTTATTATTTATTTATTGGCCTCGGGTAGGAAACCATAAATGGGCACGATCTTTTGAAAATCATAAATAGGAAAAGCATAAGTAAAATTTACGGGAATAGTATTAAAGACTGCTGTGTTGTTGTATTTTCAACAATTATGAAATATATACTTAACATCTTTAAAAATGCAACCTTTTTATAAGACTATATTTTGAGCAGTGAGTAAAATTGCTTATTTTGCATTATAGATATTTCGATAGCATTGTGCTTGAATTATGTAATAAACTTGTTGAATAAGACCATAGAATGGCAAAAAGCATAGTGTTCTTGAATTTACCAAACTACAGTTGCAATTATGACAAAATACCCGTCAAATCCCTGGTTGAGTTTTAAAAGTATGCAATAAAGCGTGCCTGCTTCGCAAAGTACTGTACCTGCTTTGTATTTCTTTACTTTAGGACACAATGAAGGTGTATTGCGACAAGAAACAACTTCAAAAACGAACACTCATAACCATTGACAAACTGAGATCGTTGTATAGACAGAAGGGCAGTGACTTAGACTATACCGAGTCGTCGAGAACATATGACACGCTACGATATGGAAAACGGGACAGTAACCTGCCGTTTACGTTAACATTTACGGACAAACATAACCATGACTGGAAAATCGTCATAGAGAAGCAGGATGATACGGGTACGTTTGCTTTCTATTCGCCTTTTCTTTAGACAAGAGTTGTGTGTAATTTGTAAGCGCTCTATAACTGCATTAGTTCTTATTCAGTCATCACTTAAGACGGCCGCGATTTGGTAGTTCTGAACTATTGGGAATTGATTTCTAGAAGCACTTCTGAAGCGTTCGATTAAATGTTTTTGCTTCTGGGAATTAATTCCGTCTATTCCGGAAGACGGTTCGATTTGGTAGTTCTGAATTGAGAATTGATTCCTAGAAGCACTTCTGATGCGTTCGATTAAGCCTTTTTACATCTCGGAATTAATTCCCCTAAATTCCGGATTTCAAGCAGAATTTCTGTAGTGACGTGTAGGCACGTGGAAACGAAGTTGGCTGTATATTTTCATATTATTAGATTGATACATTTTATCACAAGTGCTGTAATCTTTAAAAAATGATTTTTACCTTTTTGATTATCTCCTTTCTGCAGAGTTTAGTTTATTCCGAAACAAGAACCGTTCGATTCAGATTCAGTTCTGTCACATGACATTCTGATCCTAGAAGCACCAAATCGCACCTGTCTTTAATTTGGTCACAATGTTTATGCGCATAATTTATCGGCTGAGTTCGATAACCAGCCGGATCGCCTGCAGTATTTTGGAGGTGTGACTATTTAATTGCCAAAAACAGGCAACAATAATAGTTGCGCCTTTTGTTCATCAAAGACTACTTTCAGTCTGTTCGGACAAATCTGTTAATTATCACGGCGAAGTTCAATAACCAAATGGATCGCCAAGACACCCAGGAGTCATAGCAATTTACTTGTTTCAACAGCGTCCGCTCCCTATCATGGAAAAACCGTCTGTTCAGTTTTCACCAAACTTTTCAACTGCCAAGGGATTTCATTAATTATATTCATTCCATTCCCGAAATTTTGCACAAACAATCTCTATATCTAGTTAGTCCAATCGATTTTTACCTGGTAAAAACAAACACAGCTCAACTTTGAAATCAGTGTCATAAGTCCTTGTTTTCACAGAATAGATTTATAAATTTGACAGAAAGGAAGAAGAACAAAAACAAAATGATGATGATGATGATAACATATTTTCTGATAATTCAATATTTTTCTACAGTAACTGTGATGATTCCATGTGGTACACAGATGTTGTGGTACGGAGCAGACGAGAGTCCAACAAGAACAGGTTCTGATGCCCAAACAAACTGGGCCGAAGTCCAGTTCAGTTACCAGGACAAAACTTGGCTTCCACCCTATCATGCCGGGGTGAGAATATCTTTTCTGAGCTACAAAGATAGATCTACGAGAGAATGGCTAGTAGATTCCGAACGGTATGACAGAATGCTCGATATGGCAAAGAAAGGAACGGAAGTGACCGGTGCCATAATGAACCAAATTGAACAGGGAGCCAAAATTTATGCAACAGGAGGTGCACTTTAATTGCAACTTCAGGAGTTATATTTTTTGCAAGAAATTGTCGTATTTACGATAAATTTGTAAGAAGTAACAATTAAATCAGTTAATAGTTTTACTACATATTTAGCCCTTAGCAATCTATATAAGACTATATAGTTTTGAGTGTGTGTAGTGGCAGTATACTATGACCTGTTAAACATAAACAATACAATAATATTCGTATCTTAACATTTATGTTCTCATTTTATTGTAAATGCTGAATAAGTAATAAAATATAGAACATTGAAATATTAAAAATCTCTCTTTTTTACATTTTCTTATTTTGATAAGGCTCATGCTAAACAATACAAATGGAATGAAATCTAAAAACAACAGCAAATTAAGAATTTAACTCTACGTGTGATGTTTGGTATGCACACATTTGTTTGTTTTTGTTATGAATGAATAAAGACTATGGTTGTAGAAATATCGTAAGCTTTCGTTTACAATAAAATATCCGCGTAAGTCCAATAAATATGTTTCTCTTTCATGATGTTTTGTGTTTTGTGAATAAAATACTCGTATTTTTATACCTCAGAACTAAATTTCTGACGGTACCGCCTGGTGCTGATTAGCATTTAAATCGAACTTTAATCCTGCAAATATAATGACTTTAAATGAATTTTTATATCGTTCAAATGCAGTTTAAGAATTAACATTAAGATACCAATTTATACCGGGTAATGTATAATTTGTTACAAAATATTCAATAAAATTCGAATAAATATTTGTGTTGATATACCGTTTGTTTTTGGATGAAAAATGAAATAAAACATTCATGAAATGGTGCTTTTGAAAGGCCCATTATGTATTTTACTCTGTATTATTTCTATCACATAGAATAAAACTAAAACACCAATACTTCATTTGTTGTTGCTGTTGCTGCATGAGTTTAACGCCCTATCCAGTCGTATAACCGTATTTTAATCATCATTTACAAAACCTACCTTCTACTCGAAGAACCAGTACTAGACTCTTATCCTCCATAATAAACAGCCAACTTTCTCACATAAAAAGACGGGGTCGGTAGCAGTGCTCGAACCCATGACTCTCAGTCAATGAGAGGTTACAGTGATTTCAAGTAAGCGACTCTAACCACTCGACAACGGAGGCGGACTACTGCTTTCCCAAAAATGTTACTGCCGTAACAAAAAATAATCATGTACGCAATATCTCCGTGATTTTCTCAGTGTCCTTGAAGTAACAAGGTATTGCAGAACTGTTTCCATTAAAATGTAAAATGCATTACTTTGTAACATTGACCTTTGAATATACACCACGTGATAAAATATGTTGTCTCCGAACGTTCTTGTGCAAATACGCAGTAGGCTTTTATGCTCATTCTTAAAGCTGCCTTCTTGTCCTTGTCATGTATTCGAAGGCATATTGTCAACACTTCACACAATGGCAACTGTAGATATTTAGGAAAAGATGAATGGTACCAGAAAATAACTATTTCTTACTTTTTGAAGAATTTATCTTATATGAGACTCAAATCATAGGAGCTCGCAGTTGGGATGGCTTTGTTTTGTCGTTTAACATTTACGTAGGAGTTCAGGTCATCTACATGCAAAAACAAAATATGATCTCTTAACTTTTATATTTGACCACCGAAATATCCAACATACTAATGGAACTTTTAATATTATAATATAACTCAAAGAAAGAGTTAGCACGAAACTGAGTTGAGCATAAAAACTGTATGATCACGGGTCTAGGACTGGATATAGTGGTTAACGGTCAGGTCATGAGTCCCATGACCCACGTCTGGCTGTCTCTGTTGGTCCCAGTCCTTGGTGGTTTGCGGGAAGCCGAAAATCTGTAGAAATAGTATCGGCAAAGATATATAAAATAACCTGCATGGTTGATGCATGGTACACATGTATCTGATGATCGTTTGTTGAGCCCTCTGATAAGACCATCGTTTTGTCTAATCGGGCTGCACACTACCACGACAATATTGGCATATTCGATTCGATCAGGAAGCGGCAGTGTAACAGATCACGGATCTATATACACATGCATGTAGGGCCGTGAATAGACTCTAAACCGAATTTTTTTTACTATTCTGGTGACTTCTTGTGAAGAGGGATCCGGCAAAATAGTGCTGCCTTCTTGTGTCTTTTGAAGTAAGATTAAAATTGCACGTATTCCATTATAAAATAAATACAATACAATACAATATTTATGTATTGTCGGATAGCGCTTAAACATGTAACACAAGCTATGTATAGCTTTTGACCGACTTACTAGCACTTACACTTTTCACACAAATAACAAAATATAACAAACGTTAGGATTACAAAACAGGTAGAAGTGAGTAAAAAGCATTAAGATATATCACCTGATGCAGACACGGATTGTATTCATATATAGAAAGAAAGAGATATGCATGTTAAAACTGAGCTGTTGGTGCTAATCTTGACCTAGGCCTAAAAGTGTATTATAAAGTCATAAATAAGAAACTGAGAGGAAATATGAACACAAAAGTGCACCTGATAAGAGTGATTTAAAGACATAAATCATCTTGAATCAGATTCAGTATGACCTGATTAGCATCAACCGCTCCACAGCAGGTTAACTGAGGCAAAACAGATTAAGGTATCTAAATCTAAAAGCACATGGAAACAAAAAGTCTTAATGGACGACTGCAAAATAAGAGAATGAGACAAGGGTCGTAAACTAGGGAAACAATACAAGCAAAAACAAACATAAGGGTAGAAACACAAATTAGTCAGAAAAGACTCATTGTATCATTGCAACATAAAGCGAAAGCAAAACTGTAGACTATATAAGCAGAGTCTGTAGAGACATGATTTCAATACATTGATTTCATATGTCTCTGCAGGGATCTTATATATCAAGCCTCTATAATAAGTGAAGATAATTTAGATTCTAAACTGACTATTAATGTAAACTGGAACGAATATATACTAAAATTATTGCTCCAGATATAAATCAAAATGAAAGGTCCGTGCAAACTACGGTGTGCGGGGCCGAGCTTTATTCCGGGTCCCGATACCAACTTTTAAACTGAGTCTGTGTTGAGTTTACCACATACCGTAAATCGGCATCAAATCGCAAGGGACGCCCGAAAATCTGTATGCGTGTCTTGCTTAGGGCGTTCACGTCGTTTAGAGCATTGTCGCGCTCAGGTACATTTGTTTTCTCGATTTAATTTGTGTTCAACACCCGTAAGAAGAAGGAGGTAATTGTGATTTAAGTGTACTTTTCACACCTGTCGGTCTAATTATAGCTATTCATAGCTATGTTTTCTCTTACCGACTGTAAATAAAATTTTGTATCTTGTATCCACAGGGGGACGGTATGTACCTTTTACACTAAACGGGTGTTTTATATGTGTTTTCTGATCATTTTCTGACAAAAATCCATTTTACGTATATATATATATACTCCGGAGCCCATGTTCCGAGTTACTCTGGTTTCACCAGCTTTCGACTTTCGGACAATTTTTAATGAAACACTTACGCAAATTTAATGACAATTGTTGCATTTTAAAGAAGGATAGTTCATTTTTGCGTGGAAAGTATTTTATTTGTGATGTATTTCTTTTAAAATATGTTCCGGAGCCATTGTGTCCTTATCCCACCGGTACGACGGTATCCGAGGCTACATAAGAAAAGGGGTCTAACTCCGCAAGCCGAAATCACGATCTTATTTTGACACATCTCAAACAGATGCAGATTTTATTCTCGGCTTCGTATAGATGTCATACTAGCTAGTTAACCAATCGCATTCACTTCGTCACTCGGTGAAGGTGTAAACTTGGTCTTTACCGTACACACATATGCAAGTTTAAGTTTATTTCAAATGAAACAGAAAGCTTTTAAAAATACAGAATTATTACAAATTCAATTCTATGATAATAATTTAATGGTTGACACTCGTCTTCTTTCATTTTTCTTCTTTGATTTTATAAGTAAAGATGCATACAGACCAGCGATGGAAGCCGAGTAATCACCTTTCCCGAATATAGATATTTTAATCAGTGCCCGGATGTGCGAAGCCGAGATATTGAACGAAGTCAAACTATAAAATAATCAATAGTAGATATATTTTGCTTTCCGAAAATGTACAGGTTCCCTAAGCAATGCTAAGCAAATAGTTCAACTTTTGATGCAAATTCTTTCGAAATCGAAATTTATACTCCAAACACGCGTCTTGAACGAGATCTTGCTACCGCTGTTTACATTATAATATCACTACGGAATTCTGAATAAACGTGTTTTGCAAGCTAAAACAATTTAACAGTCAACAAAAGGGTTATTTGGGAACACTTAACTGTCAACTTCTCTTTTGAAAACCGAAATCCATTCCCGTAGTGCATTAAAAAAAAATCTGTTTACCATTTTCGCTTCACCGGCAGCCATATTCACTGACGTCATCACACTACTAAAAAAGTAGTACTGAACAATTTCAAATAATGATTTCTTATTATACGCTTGAACTGGAGCTTTAAATCGGTATTTGAAATTGTTCAGTACTACCTCCACAAACACTTTTAGGGTCTGTTCCAAGACAAAATAAAGTACATTTCTTTTGAATTGAAAAAAAAAGTGGTAAATGCTATTTTATATTTACACTCGTCCTTAATGTCATCTAAAGACTAAACAAAAGGAAAATATCAAGCTTTCTGAACTACATGAAAAATGAGTGCGATTGCATCATACGAGATCACGTGAGAGCAGGTATTTCGAATGTCTGTTGTAAATGTAAACACAATGATATAGGTTTGAAAAATCAATGTTTTTGTGGTCAACTTTGGTTGTAGAATGTCATCGTAAATGATAAAAAAAAATGTATGACCCAAACATGTCCACATTTCCCTACTAAACGTACATTAGATGAAAAGTTGCATGCCCTGTTATTCTGGTAAGGATTCGTAATAGGGCTGATCCAAAACTCTAAAGCCGCACCTGACGAAAAACAAAAAATAAAAATATCAGCATTTACTGTATAGTTTTGGAAGCCAGAACTAGACACTGGACAGCTGAATATGCTTCGTCATTCATAAACTCGTGCTCACATTTCGGTATTTTATACGAGATGGATGAAAATCAGTTTTCCTTATTATGCCTGTTAGATTAGACTCTCTGTGATCTTCTTTATCTGTCATATTTTAATGTCAAAAATCAAAATAATTATAAGGCACTACGAAATATCATTTTCACAATTTGGCTGCCATATTATTGCGATTTGACAGCAAGATTAATCTTTCACGGGGTCATTCATGACAAGATTCCGATGAATATCCTGCAGCAAATAACCAATGTGTTCCAATTGAGGTCACATTCATGAGCAATTATTTATAACACTAGCATATGTGTTTTTGGTGTGTTCACCATACACTTTCAGGTCCGTCGCATGTCAAAAATAAATTACTAAAATTAGATTCTAAATTTCTTTTGGAATAGAAAATAGAGTCTGTGCCTCATCACATTGCTACCCTGCCTAGTTTGAACTCCTTCAAGAAGGCTAGCTGTTTCAGAATTAAACCACTAGATCATTATGAATGTTTTTACCACTTTTATCTTTCTCTCTATTCTAATATATGTTACACAAGTTAACAAACTGATTTCTTTTATTTTCACACTAATACTATCTATAGGGAACTTTCCCTGTAGTATTAAATGGTTTTCTCTCAGTAATTTTATGGCATGCACTCCTGTCCATAATACTTGAAAGAGAGGTGTGACAGTATTGAAAGATAGTTAGATAGAGTGGTAAATCAGGGCTGTCAATCGGCCTATTTTTGGGCTGAATTTTGGTCCTATTCTCCCTCCAAAATAGTGTTTTTTCCTCCCAACTCGGGCCTAAAACTCCCCCTGCCAGGTAAAGACAGCCCTGTAAATGCATTTTAATGTCAAAATATCTTTATTTTAAAACAAAGAATTACATAAGAATTCCTACAGATTCAGAGATCTAAGTAAACTACAAAGTGTGAAATAAACACTTATAGTGCATACATTTTCTTCACAAAAATGTAACCTACCATCTGTGATATAAGAATTGCTTTTTCACATA
>JAUMHA010414632.1:0-10599 GCA_032359765.1 Saxidomus gigantea
CTGACTGACTGACTGACTGACTGACTGACTGACTGACTGACTGACTGACTGACTGACTGATTGATTGATTGATTGATTGATTATGATGATGATTGATTATGATGATGCTGTTGATGATGATGTGGAACACAATTTTAATTAAGGAGAAAGGAAGACTATTTCATATGAAGCTCTTACTGGATTTGTAACAAACTCAAATTTATTCATATTCAATTATGTTGACAGACATCCAGGAGATGCTTGATTTTTTGCAATTTTATGATTTTATTATATGTATCTTTTGGCAACAGAATAAATGATGAGTTTCGCAGAATAATTCAATATAACTTTGTGAAACTGTGTAGTCAGCAAAAACTGTACAAAAATTATGAGATTCAGCAGATTTCCCGATGTAATATGCATGTAACTATAAATTCCATGTAATGCAGAAATGTATTTATTTGCTCTATATGTTAACATGCAATAATGAAGTCAGTGGTTCCAAAATTGATTTCAGCTCAGAAAATGTTGTTGTATAAATGTAATGCCTGTTTCAACCTTAATTCAGGTAAATTTTAATCAGGCCTGCAGTTTATGGTAACTATTGTTCCTAGGAAAAACCATTACTTGACCCCTATCCTCCCAAAGAAACCACCCACTTTCTCTTTTTAAGAGACATGTTCAGTAGCACAGGTTGAACCCATGACCCTCAATCTGTGAGAGGCTACAGTGGCTTTGAGTCAGCCTCTCTAACCACTCGTCTATGGAGACTGACTTCAAATGGTCAAAAGCTTGCAAAAATCTAAAATTCATACAGGAGTTCTTATTTCTTAGCTTGTGATCCATAATTTTCAAACATCATGTTATTACTTCATCTTAAATCATGTCACTCCATCATCACACTATCAGCAATCACTTTTCACGATGGCCATAAAGGGACACCATAGATTATATTACTATGTAAGAAAACTGGCACAATATTATTATAGAAAGCCTGTCTGGTGTAGCATCTACAGACACTATATGATTAGTCTGTAAATGGTGACAAATTTATGCATTCAACAGTGTATACCATATTTTTTCAAAGTATTAGTGTCTGTGAAAGGAGAAAAGACATTCTCCAGCATGGGATTGGTTGGCAGAATTGTCTCATAATGAAAAATTAAACTGAACGAAACAGACTCCCTGCGGGTATTGGCTAAAGAAGGATAGACTGTTAAAATATGCATAACATATACTATCACCAGCAACTGTAGACAATATGTAGCTTTAACTATCAATTCTTTCTGCTACAGGTTTCTTGAAATTCTTACTTCTTAAAATTTATAAACCAGTTGTAGAGTCATGAATAAGTAAGCTGAAATATAGGATCCTTATAGGCCACATTTGAAAAAGTCTTTGTTTGCTGCCTCCGGAACCTAAGGGTGCAACAATATTCCTTGGGATGGTTTATCGCGGTACTAGGGCCACGGTTCTATACATGATACGCTAGACTATCTGTTACGGTACGGCTACAATACGGCATTTGTTCCCGACTCCAACGGAAGGGAGGCTACTCTTACAAACAAAACAAACATGGCTGAATTACAATCACCTCCGGCAACTTTTAATTCAAGAATTTGGCACATTTTGACTTTAGATTTAATATAGTTGCCGGGGTAAAAACAACAGTAAAAGAAACAACCACTTGCCGCCATTGTTTTACCGATGTTTCTTATAAAACTGGTAACACTACCAATATGACAACGCACATGAAACGTAATCACCCGAAAATCGACTTATCCGAATGTGTCAGCCCAGCGGTCTGCTTTGTTACAAGAGAATGTTGATGCATTAATATTTCTCAAAAAGAATATGAAACTTTAAACTCCCCAGAACATGTTTCTGTTGGAACAATAAGAAATTAGCAGAATTAAATACACGGAGCTTAGGCTGAGCATTGTTTATAATTGTGCTTGTTTTACAGTTAATTATCATTTATCATTGTCAGTTGTCATTAGTAAATGCACTAAAGTCTTGAAAAGTTTTACTCTATATCTTTTTTCCCATCTGGTTCCTTAATAAAAGCATATCACGATATGTATTGTATCGCGACCCAAGAATCGCAATACATATCGTATCATAAGGGTAGGCGTTTTTAAAACAAATAATTGTGTTACCATTTATGTTTTTGTTTTCCCAATGGTAAATGTAGCACTACATACGATTGTTAAGTTCAAACTTTCAATAAACAAAAACATTTAAGTGGAGACGGTATATCTATCATAATAATATGCAGTATTTTTCCTTTCATTGGGTTTGACTCCCGTTTCAACAGATTTTCAGTTATTTATAGGCAGGCAGTTTACCTAACAATCATTCCTGGGATTAGACACACACTAGACTTCAATCCACCAGAAGTAATTGCTTGGTAATAAGAGTCAGGTCGGTGACTTGGCTTGGACCCTCATTTTGCACCACTAGCTCACAGAGGTAAATAAATAGTTTTCCATTAACCTTTATGTACTTAAAAAAATCAGCATTTTGTCTCCCAGAGTGAAAATAAGCCAACTAGGATTTATTCCATCCCTGCTAAAATAATGTCCCAGCGAGATTAGCTTTTCTGAGGATACTATCAGTTCTGCAAAGAATAAAAAAGATTTGAATCCTCTTTTCTAGAAAATAATATATGAGTCTGATTATTGTCCCACTGATGAGTAATTCATTCAAATTGCATGTAGGTTTTTTATACATTAACATATTTCAGGAACATTTGTTCCATTGGTGAGTCTGCAACCTATCAGTCTCTTTTAAGATCCCTGTTTTATCATTTTATCTCATCATTCAAAAAGAAGTGCATTGGATTTCAATTTAACTTAAATCACATAGCTTTTTGTCATTATATAAACCCAAAAAAAATGTACCTACTGTATTTGTTCTAATTGATGCACTGGGCTGTATCATTTTAAGATACAGATTTTTCACTCTAGGTAAATTTTACAAAAATAGTTTTGACACTTTAGGCAAATTTTATGATACAGATTTTCACACTTTAGTAAATCATATGATACATATTTTTCACACTTTGGGCAAATCTTATGATACAAATATTTCACACTTTAGGCAAATCTTATGATACAGATTTTTACACTTTAGGCAAATTTTGTGATACAGATTTTTCACATAATAGCAAATCTTATGATACAGATTTTTCACACTTTAATAAAGCAAATCTTATGATATAGGTTTTTCACATTTTAGGCAAATCTTTGAAACAGATTTTTCACACTTCAGGCAAATTTTATGAAACAGATTTTTACACTTTAGGCAAATTTTATGATAAAGATTTTTCACATTTTAGGCAAATTTTAAATATATTGGCAACTGCAGACCAATCTATATGTTCCCTTACCTGCACATTTTGTCAGGACAAATTATAATGCCTTTTGATTAGAACAATTACGGTAAAGAAGAAAAAAACTTTTCCCCCTGACATAAGGATGCTTTCTCAGAGTAATAAGTGAGTAGATCATGTACCATGGCTCCATGAGATTATATCACTAAATCTGCATCCCTGAGATCAGTCGGAGATTACATCTCTTAGTGTCCTGATAACTACATCATTATTAAATCCACCTGCATGTTTGCTCCCCAACATACATGTTACCGACTTAGTCATCTTGTGTGATACATGGAAAAAACATGAGTAAATCTGACAGCACTTGCTAGCCTCCAACTGTATTTTTTTTTGGATATATACTCAATGAGTTTGGCCTGCACTAGAAATTTAATTAGAATTAATTCAGCTATATTTTTCACAGTATTGCTTATAGAATAAGTGACATTGACAGTTTATTACCCATCGAAATGGTCACATTGGTGTATAGTAAAGAATGATGCTCAAAACACCGTGGATGCTTTAAAACCATATAAGAAATCAGTTTTACCAAGTTATTTATGTTATTGAGAAATACTAATAAAGATATACATAACCGAAAGGGTCAAATTTTTTTATTTTTGACTAGGATAGTCAATTTTTTTTTTAAAAACAGATTTCCTCTATATTCAATGTGAATGAAACTGTTATACAGATTGATATTTTTGGGGTTGTAACTATGGCAATGTTTATTATTCTAGGAGTATAAATCACTAATTAATGTTTTATTTAAAATTTTGATGGTCACTTTGAACACTTATATAAGTTTAAAATGAAAGACAATAGACTGCTTGTGTCCAAGTAATTTAAGTGTAGTCTGAATCTGACTCTGACTCTTGAGCTATGACTTATGTTTTCTTCGGTTTTTATCGTTATTTTACAATAAGCTAAAAGTATATTCACAGCTCATAGCTTAAATGGGATTAAAGCAAACATTTCTTTTGCTAGAAATGGCTCACAACTTTCATACAGCAACTGAACTGTGCAAAAAATAAACTTATCTGTCTTTGACTGAATGATTCGGGTAACCTTTTGTGCTACTTGATTAGTCAGTATCAAATCACTTCCTTTTTTCACCAAGGGCGTACATAACATAGAGAAAAAAAATTTGTATGCATGGCATGTTTTTTCTTCTCCGCACAAATTAAAATCCTATTTGTAGCACTGTATATCAGTTCGAGACATCTTAAATTTCTTAATCAAATTGGGTGCAGTCTTTGTTTTTTTTTCTCTGCAATTTTGTTGCAAATCTTTTGACATTTAATACATTTAAAATGCAGGCAGTAAATTTTATAAGCTATTTTTTATAGGTCTCAATTTTCCAAGGGAGGCAACAAGAATCAACGTTCAGTTTTCTTCTTTTCAGATTTACCTCCCTTTAAAATCTGAAAAGCTAGCAGAAAATTGCCATTTTTTGACAGGATTTTTGCATTTTATGTTAATGATCACATTTGTAATATATTTAATGACAAAATAAGCATGGTTTCTTCTCTATAAAGCACCAATAGTTAAATAGGAGTTAAAAGATGCCAAGAAGTCAGAAAATCAGTATTGGGGTAATGTTAATTTAATTCAAACATTAAGCATCTGAACATGCCCTTTTTATCACAGTTTCGCATTCTACAATGCTCATTTTCCAGCAGCACCCTGTTTATTTTAAAATCCTAGCTGGAGCACTGTTTATACTACTCATGTAATTTCATAACTGACACGAAGGCACATTTCATGGTTTTTCTTGATAAAGCAATCCATAATGTAATATTTTTAGCTGGACCTTACAGATTGAAGTCCTTTAACCCCCTACTTTCTAGCATGCTCCATGCTTCTGCAAGGAGGACCAGACCAAAGCAGCCCTACAGTGAAAAATTAGCTCCTAGACAAACAATTTTGAGAGATGCACAATAAATGATTCGATGCAAGTATTGAATGAACCAACCGACAATGCACTTAGTGTCATCATTCATCTGTCCCTAGTAGGAAATTCATGGTCCAAAAATAATTTCTACATTTTCTACACTTACATCCAAGAGATGGCAAAAAACTATTTTTCGAACTTAGTGTAAAAAATCTGGCTCCTGATTGGGTTATTTTTCAAAACTTTGCTAAGTTGAAGCCAATCACAAAGCCACAGATCCTAGAAAAAAAACACTATTTAGCAGAACTGTTGTTACGTACGGTATTTTGTTTTTGGCGAGGGTTTAATTTGCCTGTTTCAACAGTATTTCATTCATTTACAGGTTTGGTTTACCTGAGCAATTAGTTCATTAAAGAAAGGTTGTGTCCAAAAGTCCCATTTTCTGTAAGAAACTTCCAACTTTCTCACACAGAGAGACTCAAAAAGGTAGCAGGGCTCGTACCCCTGAAACTCTATTAGTGGGAGGATTTGTGATATCAAGTCGGCAGCCTTAACCACCCGACCACAGAGGTGGGAGGATGCTATTTCGATTAAGAACTTATTATACATGCACATATTTGTAGATACTTACATTGAGCACTTGAAACATTCCCCGTGAAACTGTTTACGCTTCCCGCTTCTGGTTGAAACTGAAATCCTGTTGTCATCTTTTAATGGAAATCCACACCCGCTGCACATATCAAAAGAGATAGGCTCAGACTTTCTGGAACTTCTTAAAATCACAGACTTTCTAAGTGATGCAGGTGACAGTTTGTCTGAGATCTTTTTACGACAAAGTGTCGGCGACATACTATTATATCTTTGCAGTAAAGGCGGCTTTTGGTTCTTTCGATTTGGTGCAGGTGAGCTTGTTAACGACTGCGTATCTAAGCATCTTCTAACATTACATGTTTCGGGGGATGAATCGCTAGAGTCTTGACGTTCAATTTTGTGTGAAGACTCGGAGCTCGCAAATTGTCCAACATTCCGAGAACCATTATTCTGCCGAGGAGAGTCAAAACTACGAATGTGTTCAAACTTAAAACCGGAGAAATTTTGTATTTCTGCAGGGCTTGTGACTGGTCGTGGAAGATGTCGTACATGGCTCCGTCTTTCAACCAGCGGTGACTGGGGTCGTGACACTCTCTTAAGGCTGACGGAACTGTTGTCTTCAGCGTAAAGGTCACCTGAAAATTTAATGAATTCAATAAAGAATTATTATTAAGACTAGAAATATGTCCATAGGACATATCTGCCCTCCTCATCACCTCCCTTAGGGGTCAAATTTATTATAAGCATGCACTTTTAATGCACATGACTTTTAAACACATCATCTTGTTATAATGTCAGAATAACCCACCTTCAGCACTTAATTAACAGGTGAGCTAAAAAGTATATAATTAGCATTAGCTGGACACAAACAATTTTTTTGAAACAATGAAATCTAAGTCTAAGAGCGGTCATATCTTCTAAAATGGTGTATTGGATCATACCCAAAATTGAACTTGACCGGTATTTCACGATCATTAACCTACATGTAAAATCTGGATGAAATCCATGCAGCCTTTCAGAAGTTATTGATCTGAAACCACCATTTTGCTGAAATTTAAGTGGGGAAAGGGGCCATAACTGCTGTAATTAGTTTTTGATAGTATAACAAATCAAACTTGACTTTTGTATTATAATCATAAACCTACAGGTAAAATCAGAACTAAATCCATGCAACGTTTCAAAAGTTATTAACCAGAAACCATCATTTGCATGGAAAGACAGATGCACACACACAGCGACAGGCAGGGGTAACACTTTATGCCCTTCCACCATTCTTCGCATGGCGAGGGTGTAAAAGCTACAAATGTATCGTGAATTGTACTATCCTGGTAAATGAGTAACAGTGTTGAAACATGCAGGTTGGTCAACTTATTTTAAGCAGCCACTTCTTTTCTTTTTCTTTTGAATTAAGTGCAACTTTTATGTTTTAACTTTTCCAGTCATTTCTTAGTAGTAATTTGGTTGACATTTCTGTAATATTTAGGTTCTTTTTCATAATTTCACTCGACACAGCTTTTCGCATAATTTTTACACCAAATATTTCTGATCAGTTATTCAGTAATGAAGTAAAATAAAACATCTTTAATAGTTTAGATAGAAACACTTTTCCATGTCCTAAGGCCATTATCTATCGGGAGCAGTTTTACTCATTTTGACAATTTTTTGATTAAAATATCATTTTCTTGACATCAAAATATCAATAAACACTTTTTTTCATATCAGAAAATAAAATTTCTGAAATCACAAAATAAGACTGATTTCTTGTTATGAAAAACATATACTCAGATATAAAAATCAAATTTCTAATATCAAGAAATGAGCCGTAAGTAATTCTAAATCTATAATTTTACAATTTAGTTCAAACAGATTACCTGATTTTGACATTTTTTTTACTGATTTTTCAATGCGTCTGCTCCATTCATATCCAAAAATCAATCTTAAACAATACAAATTAACAGGAACTGAAAGTCAGCTGCAACTATAAAGTATAACAAAAATATTCCTTGAAACAAAACAAAACATTTGTCATATCAATTGTAGACAAGACATCACAGTAAGCTGGTCATGTACTAATTTGCGTCTACTCCATTCATATCCAAAAATCAATTTTAAACAATACAAATTAACAGGAACTGAAAGTCAGCTGCAACTAAAGTAAAACCAAAATATTCCTTGAAACAATGAAAACAGAACATTTGTCATAATACAGACAAGACATCACAGTAAGTTGGTCATGTACTATGCACTATTTTACACGGAGAATGAAGATACAGGGAAGTCAAGTGGCTCTTCGCTCTACCTACTCAAGTGGCCGATTACCATCATACTTTAGTTATGGTTACTTTGACAGAGACCTCACAAACGACACATATTCATTGATCCCCAGTAATGTCTCTACATCCTTCCTTCTTCGAATTTATGTCATTATAGGGAAGTTAATGTAACAAAACAAAACAAGCCCCTAGAAAGTTTCTATGACATCCACATAATCGTTATTGTTATTTCGTATTTTGATTCAAACAAGAGATGATTAATTGGCAGTGCACTGATCACACTCTGAAAAATTCACTGCATCATTTAATTGTCTATCAGTTTGGACAATACAGTCAACTTCCGGTAATAAGACCGTAATTCTTAGTAAAATGATCAGTCTTAATGGGGTGGTCTTGAGAGAGGAACTTTATCACTGTAACAGCATTATTTAGGTGATGTAAGAATATTTATCGGGAAAAGAAGGAATTAATTACTTATGGTCTGAGCTTCGAGCAAAATTTAAGAAGATATTGTGCCAAAATGTCTGCACCTTATGTGCCAAGCTGCCTGAATATTCTGTATCAAAACAAGAATCCGTTTGGCAGCTTAGTGGATTAAAAAACAACATAACAAAGTACAGACAAACTTGCATTTAGCAGTCACTCAAGGGATATAATGAATATGGTCATTAAAAGGTGCCCTCTTTATACACATGTCTTTTCTGTCAAACGTCTGGCTTGTGATATACAAACAATGGCTGCCACAGACTGATTGATGCCTAATTCAGGAGACTGCCTACAGAGGTTTGACAGTAATTTCTTAATGCAGTGTATATACAGCTATACCCGAGTAAATGGTCACCATAGTTAAGCAGCCACATACCTTAAGCAGCTAATACAAATATCGAGAGTTGACCACAAAACTGCAGTAACTTATACCAAATAAAAAATATTATGACAGTTTTGCTGTCAATCCTCGATACATGACTTTGTATATCCCTTCTAGCTATTTTTGTTTAATTAAATGTTGGCATAAACTTACTTCAAGTGGCCATTTTTTAAGCATACCATGGCATTTCAGAAAGATTTCACTGTACATGAACCTACTTCAAACAGTTAGGTTGTACAGTCCAACCTCCCTGAAAGACCCCTCACTAGAGCAACACCCTCGCTAAAAATGCATTTTCAATTCCATTTATTCAATTATGTAAGGAATCAACCTCTCTGAAACAACATCTCTTTACATCAAGTAAATTTCTGTGTTCCCAGGGGTGTTCGCTCCTGAGAGGTTGCACTGTATATCATAACACAAATATCAGATAAAACTTGAGTTTCTTGTAACTTTATAACAAAAAAAAAAAAAATCTTATTGAGAAAACAATTTTTCTTTGAAGCCAATATTTGTAACATTCAATACAAAATTCGAAGCATTTCAGAAAAACATTCTCTATCAATCGTCATTTCCTGTAGTTATTACTGAATCAAGTGGACCGTCTATTGTGATTTCGTGATTTCCCTCTCAAAATAAACTTCCTCAAACGGTAGAAGGGCCACTTGACTAGATAATACAGTCAGTGTTACACTCATTGAGAAGAATACAGTACGTTAATATGTGAAAGAAAAAAACACTTTATAAGAAGTCAACCAATAATCATGTATAAGTATGTTAAGTGTTATGTATTAACTTAGAAAAAGGTACAAGTACTAATTTTTCATCTTGATATCTTAAGAAGTTTGTAGTTACATACTGTTCAAACAATCATTAATCTATCATGAAATGCCACTTCCCTGTTTAACTCCTTATATGGACTTGACAGCCCCATTAACCCTTATTCAGCTATATTACTACAATGGACTTGTCCATTTTTTTCAATTTGGACAGTACCATTAGAAATTCACAGGGGTGCTAAATGTAAATTCACTGACTGATTATGGAACAGTGCAGATCATGATCAAACTGCACTGATGAGCTAGCTGATCATGATCTGCACTGGTCACCTTCTGTCACATGAGTAAGTCTTAAACACCCAACGATACACAAGTTTGTTGATTTAGATTGTTTGTAGTCCCAGCCGACCCTAGGATTTCTCCTCAGGTGAAACTGCCAAGACTCCTGACAGGCATAGACAAGTTGAAGAGACAGATGCAGATACAAGGGAATCCAGGTTCCAGACCCTAGCTCTAGAACGAATAGACACCTTGGTTCTTTAATGTGCCCAGTGTATAGCACAGATTTATGCAAGACTACCTCAGGGTTTTTAACCAGGTCATCTCTGATGGATGGGAAACACTGAAAAGCGTTTCTGAAATTTCCATTGCCCTGGCTGGATTTGAACCAGGGCCCTCTCCATTGGTTGTACAGATCATTAAATACTCAACCTACTCGCCATCCTTGATACACAAATTAATGGGAAGCTTTATTTGTTGTAATTCATTATTTTTTTCTTAATTCTTGCTTCAAAAGAATGACTATAAGAGCATTTAATTCATTAAAATAAATTCACAGA
>JAUMHA010414643.1:4525-22354 GCA_032359765.1 Saxidomus gigantea
GTAAATTGAAGCTTCTAAAACATATGGGTAAGCGAAACATTTTTATCAATCAGTATAGCAAATCGTTTCAATGCACGTATACATAATGAAACACACTACTGCCCACTTTCAATTTGATGAGGTCCAGACATCGATATTTCATACGCAAATACTACCTTTTGTTTACTCATTTGCTTTCTAGCATTGATCATTTTACTACAATATATTTTACAGAACCACAGAGTCAATAAAATCAATAACAAATTTCAAATTTATATAGTGAAATATGCAAAGTTTTATTGAAATTAATATTATTACAGAAATCTAAGGATTTTTAAGGTTCACGTGGACCTCTAACTGCACATACAACAAATATTGTATCACTAGAATATGTTTAATAGAAAACAGCAGGTGTAGAGTCCGTTTTATGCCTTTTGGGTACATTTCCGTTTACATTTAATATGCTTTAAATGTATACTTCGGTAATTTGATTACGGTGTCTCACTTACCTGTCCCCCCGCTGCGATACTACTGTTTCCAGTTTGTGTATTACTCTGTTGTTGATTATCTGCTCTTTCACAGCTGTTTACTTGTTCTCTTATATCTTCTGCTTCTTTCCGGAAGGAAGCATCGCTCTCTGAGGCCGTGTCAACGATTTGATCCAGCACCTACATATTACATTGTAGTTAAAGGTAAAGTGTAATTGTTTCAGTGGCTTATATTGAACTTGGGCATGAAATGTGGTACAGTGTACATTGCATTATGTTACGTTAAAATGAAAGCATTCACACACAATACATTTACAATGAAACAAAAGAAAACACACATTGAACTCATTTTATGTATCTGTATGTTATAACTAACACACTCAAGTACTAAGGTCATTTCTGTTGTTCAGCTTTCAAGCTGAAATGTTGTTTTTGCTGATCAGGGTCAGATATTTGCGTACGTAAGAAAAATTTGTATCTGATATTAAGACATTCAATGACATGTTTTCTGACAGTCCGATAAAATTTTATAGAATTAACAGACATTTCAAACCTTAACTGTGTACATGAATACCAATGAATTGCAATTAGTTTAGTATGTTTTAGACTAAATAGTTAAATATATGTGTATTATGTTTTAAATTTCAGATAAACTGGATAAGTCAAAGCACTGAAACTCAAGGATATTGGAATTGTTCGGGACTAAAGTAGTGACAGATTAACACATTGATCACAGAAATACAGCAGTTTTGAAATACAAGGGTACTTACTAGGCAGGCATATTCATTGGATGTCATTATCTACATTATGTTACAAGCTGATGTCTTTTCCAAAATAATGACAAACAACAAATTTATTTAACATTGTAGCAAATAAAGTGCTCAATCATTATCTTCCTTTACAGTAACCAGACTAAAATAAGAGGTTTAAAATAAACATTTATTATAATTTTATTTATAAAGAATCAATTCATGTCTCGAAGTAACGTACAGAAATCAAACGTTCTTTCCAAAAGTACATTTGTATTTATGTTCAGAATACGTACATTACTTTCGTTTTTCAATCATACTTAATCTTATCCTGTTATTTTTATCCAGAAAGTGTTACTTACCGTAGTAGGAAATCATATTTTGCTAGACGTGTGTGTTTTATCGAAACATAAACACATCAACAGTCACTGTGTAGTTATTTGGTAAATGTTGTTTGCTATACACATTTAAGAGAAGGAAGTATGGATAGATAACGGTGTGATCCACAGATGAAATTAAAATGACATAACAACATAAAAGTTACCTTTTATTGTACATGCTTCAACGTTTAATAAACATTATCCGAGCCGTCAAAAGCATAATCACGTGCTTATTCAGCGTTATTAGATTATAAAACATCATGTCGAATATTCTGCAGATTATGTTTGTGAGGCTTTTTGTTTGACCACAAATCTAGAGTAGAATGCTTTATCAAAAAATTAAACATCACGTTTGTACATAAACAACAAGCCTTTAATTATATTAGCTATGCAAATTATTTCATTATACTAGTGCTCAATAACTGACTCAAACTCGTCTTTTACTACGAGCTTCTTCGCTGACGATTGCATGTGCGCAAGGAATGCGAAGAGAACTAATTCAAATATCTTGAAAAACTCGAATCTCATGGAATTCATATATACTAAATTTCATAAAACTACATTTATATATAAATTTATGGTTTGCTTGAAGATTTGTTAGTAAAATTCTTTCACACATATGTGTTAACGAGTTACTGTGCACAAGCAATATTTCGTTAATTTAATGCCTATGATTTATTATTTTGTCACCTCATAAGCACTGTCATTAATACAATGTTTTCAATTGTGTGTTAATGCAATTCAATACACAATGTCATGTTTTGCTTGACTTATCGACGAATAAGGAGGATATTGCACTCGCCCCATTTTTATAAATGCTAAATATTTTCTTTACCGTTAAACATGTTTACTTTAACCTTGGCATACTTGTTTCTTATGAAAATACAGACAACTTCGGGAAGTCACAGAACTCTGTCAACCGTATTTGCCCCTTTTGTACTAAGATTTAGTCAAAAAAGCTTAACCTTAAGCTATTACTTTGCCATTTCTCAATATTTCTTATGACAACAGGGTTGCGATCCAATCAATAGTTTTTGGCCAATGTGACATCAGACAAAAGTATGCTAGAACTTTGGTACTTCTTAATATTCCTCCATCAAACGTTTAAATTATATTGCTTATGACAATATGGCCATAACAATAGTGTCATCTACCTCTTCCACTCCCTCTCCCCCACACTATAACCCCACATCGCCCTGTCTTTCCTCCATCCCGTAACCCACCTCCTGCCAAGCCATTGACCCCGACAATATTTATTTTTTTACATTTGTATATCTGATAAGAGTTCTAGTAATATCAGGATTCAAAAGTTTTCTATATCGGCCCCATATCAGGCTTGTGCAAAATTTTTTTTACTGACCAACCTTTGAATAGTCGAGCGAGCTGTCATGAGACAGTTTTTTTCACATGTAATTAAAAATATATCTGGTTCATTGTCTTTTATTAAGAATATTATGTTTAAAATGATATCAACATGTTTGTCGAATAAGAAAGCTATATTTTTATACCACTCCTTGAATGATCAGAGTTATAGTACTAACCGGATTCAACTTTGCTTCTATATCAGCCGCGATATTAGGCTTGTGCAATGACTTCTGTAGCAGATTCGTCATGAGTTCAAAATATTTGTTGGGATTCTTCACTTTGTTTCCCGTTTCATCAGGTCGACTGTCCTACAAAAATAAGCAGTGCATGCAGACATAAACTCATTCATTGCTATGTGCCAAAGTTTATTCAAAACAAATCATTACCAACACGTTTTACAGGTTATCCTGTATAGTCGGTGTCAAACATGTACCAAAAGAATATTGTCCATTTTGACACCAGGAGCGTGATTAAAGTACACTGGATTGAGGACACTTAGGCATTACAACATACCACATACTAAGGCTCTGAGCGTTGCGGTTTTAGACAAACAAACTTTCAAAGTTTACAATATTGACACGTAATAGAGCCTCTAGGGAGGGACCAATTTAGGCCAAAATGACATAAATTGTAAAAACTTAGTAGAGCTTCACAAGACAAAGCTACACCCATACTATCAAAGGTCTAGATTTTGCGGTTTCAGATAAGCAGATTTTAACTCTATAAGAATTCCCTATAGTACTGTTTGTATGACAAGTGACTCTAGACGGGGTAAATTGTGTACCTAGGAACATGAATTGAACAATTCTGTAATATAGCTACCACCCAAATACGTAAGCTTTGGGTCATAAATATCAAAAGTCTTGCACTTTTAAAGAAGAAGTATCTCTATGTTACTTCATGACTTCGGTGCGGGTGCAGTTGTGACCCATTCGGCATAATTTGAACAACCAGGAAGACAAATAAACAATGATGTATGCCAAATATCAAAGCTCTGGATCATATCACTACGAATTAAACCAAAGAAGTTCAATATTAATGATTTAGAAAGAAATAGTATAAATTAACATAAAGTATTCTGAGACCCGGAAAATAGCATATGGTTATTTTTTTCCATATAAAGCATATGAAAAATTTAGTTTGCGTGCTAAATCATATTTTGTCATTATCAGCCAACAAACACTCGAACAACTTTTACCTAATTCAGTAGAATAGGGAACAAGTTTCTCAATTCATTACATACTACATTTCAGAAAAGTTATATTTCCGCTAATTTCTGTGGCAAAGTGTTTGATAGCATGAGAAAAACTCAGGTTAGTCTCGTTTTTACGAATGATCTCCCCTTGTAAAAGCGCTCTAGGAATGAAAGTATATACACAGATTTCTTTCATGTTTACCTTTGGATAATGTACATCAAGAGAAGCTAAAATGTTAGGTTCATTAATGTTGCCAAATTGATAAACTATTCACATTTGTTACTTCCTTTTTGTATTTCTTCATCTATGTATCATCTATTGGTACACATTTTCGTACCAAAATCAAACCAAGCCGTTTTCTAGATCTTTCAAAAGCTAAAAGTTTCTTGAGCACAATCTCATGCTCAGCAAAAAATCATGCTCAAGTAATATGAAGTAAATTAAAGTTAAAGATTGTTTTACAAAGTCGGGTTCCACAACAATAATTAGAAGATCTCTTCTTGAGCTTATGTATCTGTATATTAAACCCGACTTTGTAAATAAATATCACTTGGATTGACTTAATATTACTTGAGCATGATTTTGTGCTGAGCTAGAGATTGTGCTAAAGAAACTTTTACAAGCACGGGGCCAGGTGTATATTTGTGTACCGTCAGCATTTGAAGAGCAAACCAATACGTTGTGCTTGTCCTATTTTTCCACAATGCGTCTAAGTATTGATACCTTATATTTGAAGTGCATTTTGGCATTATAAACAATAATATTAAGGTGATACATCTCAGATAATGAACTACATGCATTGCACTTTGATTTAATGACACATAGTGTTTTATCAATCAAAATAGATAAAAAAAATACCGGTTTCCCCCGACATCTTAACGACCTGTTTTCCTCTTCCATTTTTGACATCTTTATTCTGTACTGTTGATTTTCTCGTTTATAGTCTTCTTTTGATTTGTTCCCTACAATTAAGAGCATTAGAAAATCAATGTTAACTTTATAGCTTGGGTATGAGAAGAGAAATTCAATTTATCTCTTCATGGGGACTGATACTTGGTTTTCTCTGAGTATCCATACAATTCCGCACTTCATTTAATAATGCATGTACAAAATAAGAGCTTTATCCAGTTTCTAAATTTATGCTACAAGAGTTTCTTTACTCATAAACTGAACATGTAAACGATATACATGTACAACCGACAAAAGCAGGATCATTATCCACGAACAAGTGCATAGTTTATCAATAATTTGTTTCAATATATAAATATTTTTTTTTCTATTTCACATTTTTCCAAAAAGGATACATGCATAAACGCTTCAGTCGTACAGACGATGCCATAAGTGTGTACAAGACAGAAACAATATATACATCTTTTTATCATCTTTATCTTTAAACTTATTAACACGTATATCTAACAAAAGTTAGACTAAGCCTGTGCTAATAGGTGTTTATACAATAAATAATATGAAAACAAAGTATACCTTCTGCTTTTGTTATTGATCAAGTAAATAAGAATTGATTAATTTGAGATCGAAGCCAATATATTTTATTATCAAATTACAAAAAAATGAGCTTGAGTTCGTGAAGTATGTGTTTTTATGATATACAAGTCGGCGCAAACAAAGATGATGAAAACTCATATTATTCACACTATTGATATCCCCTTATATTTAAAGTTCTCTCTTCCTGTATACAACTATAACGAATTTCCTTCGAAGTTATTCCCCAGACTAGAAAATGCAGCAAAAGGGGATAAGAATTGCTAAGGCATTGTAGAGTTATGGTTCTTGTACATTGTACGTTCCTTTGTGACGCTCTATTACTGTATGAAGTTTCAAGTAATTCCATTTTGTACTTTTTATGCTCGTAACAAAGAAGTTAGGACAAATTTACCATGGGGACAGACTGTCCCTTTGATTATTCTTTGATCTTTTTAACCCAACAATACATTATTATAACAATTATTATTACTATTTATAACCCCTTAATCACGGAATGAACTCAAGTAGTACAGACAGACGGACGGACGGACAAATCGATTTCGATATGTTCTATAATAATTGAGTTTGAAGATGGTGAGAAGATCCCTTATGACGGAATGAGCTCAAGTAGTACAGACTGATCGACGGACGAGTCGATTTCAATATGCTCTAAAATTATTGTGCATGAATATGGTGGGAAGACCCCTTATGACGGAATGAGCTCATGTAGTACAGAATGACGGACGGACGGACGGACGTACTCACATTTTGATACTTATGTGGCTAGCCTTTTGTTCTCCCCATTGTTCATTTTAGCCACTTAACAGAAAATAGCCACATAACAGCATTACGGAATGAATGACATCAAAGTAAATGTACTGTTACCTATTGTCTGTATAGCCACCTAAGTATCAGAATGTGAGCACGGGCGGACGGACAGACGGACGAGTCGATTTTGATATGCCCTAGAATTATTGAACCTAAAGATGTTGATAACACGTGCATCGCGTGTTGATAGTGAAGCAGTCTATAAAATTCCATTGAATTCAAATCACTGTATGCGTAACGGACGTACACGTAAGATACCCCAGGAGGATACAATATCTTGCATGTTATCGATATTTGAGCAAGGTCTTTTTTCCGAAAATATATATTGTGTTTTACATACTGTTCTCTGCTGGAGGGAGCGGTGTCAAAGATTAAAAAGTTATTTGTGTTAAATTTTATGACTATATTTGTATGACATAGAGGATAATTGTTGGTTTCAGTGTAAGATCACATTATAATATTACTGAGTGGGCACCAAAAGTAACATTTTCACGAGTGACACAGTCACGAGTGAAATTAATTACTTTTGGTGTTCATGAGTGAAATTATCGTGATATTACATCGATACCAACAATTGTTTTGTTTATTTTATGTCTCAAACTCTACTTTTGCTGAGTTTATTACATTGAAATGGCGATAATCGCGGAAAACGTCACCAGAAAGCATTGCAAGCATGATGTCATTTTAACGACGTCATCGTTATATGGTTTCCGGCAGTCATTACGCTCGGTATACGTTTTGAAGTTAATCCGGGTAACAGGTTTTTATAATTTTCACTGCGTGGACAGTGTGTTTATCGTTATATAATCCACCGTTATATTTCGATAAACCACCGAAAAACATAAAATAGTGTTTGATATAGCTCTATTGTAAACACAAGAACGAGTAAAAATACAATGTAATTTTGAGACTTATATCAAACAGATAACAGAGTCGCAGGGAATGATACATACTTTTAAACTGTAACGTAGTGTTGCCCTAGCATTAAGCCTTGTTCAAAAAATAAATGATAGGTTATTTTGTTTCGTTTAGTGACATAATTCACTTTGAAATAATGAACATAACCTTCTTATGTAGTTAACGCTTTGATATACCTAAAAGACCTTTCGAAAAACAGGTACCATTTAAAACTTTCCATCATTCATTAATATGCTTGAATTTTGTTCAACGGAATAACTGCTTAGATCAGTAACCATAACAGTTTCATTCACATTAAATTAGATAAACATTAAAGACGTAATCTATAAGCATTGTTTTTGACTATCCTAGTCAAAAATACAAAATCAACCCTTTCGGTAAGGTATATCTTAATTTGTTCTGCCAATTACAGAAATAATTTGGTAAAACTTATTTCTTTTATGTTTTTAAAGCACCCACTGTGTGTTCAGCATCAATCTTGACTTCAACTCAATGGAACCACATTGAAGAGTAGTACAGTAATATTTCTGTAATGTTATCATAAGTATATACAATTTCTAAAAAGGGGTTACTAAAATTTTGTTTTTCGTTCACGATTTAATTCATTGATAATGGTAAGTTTGATTTCTATCACTTAAGTAAATACTTGGTTTGAGACTGAATATAGTAATTTGTTTGCATATCTCAACACTTTACTCAATTTGAAAGAGCAAATACATTGTGTCTTCCTTGTTATAGTCAACAAACCATGGAATGAAATTGCATATTGCCTTGTTCGACTTATTGTTGTATTCAACGAGGGTCATGCACCGAAGAAAGACTAAACATCTTATAATTATATATTATAATATAGCATTTATTATTGGCTTACACGTTAAGAAAATAAGTTATTCAGTGCGTAATAGTTTATTTCAAACAATTTTAACATAATAGTTTATATATTTGCACAATAATCATTAAACCATTGAAGAATGGAGATTGTTATGTCTGTTCTTATTGCGCAAACCTGTTACTGCAAAGAAATGTCCGGATTTTGTAACAGCAAGTAATACAAAATGTACTGGTGGATCACATGACGTGACAGCGCCATATTTGAAAACTGTCTTAAAAATAAATGAAAAATATGTGATAAACGGATATTAACTAGTGAACATTTTTGTGGGAAGTTTTAGGAGATATTCATTCTATGTCGAGGTATTATTCTTTGTAATCATACATAGAAGAAAATGTGCATTTAGAGACCAAAGTTCATTCAATCTTATATACCCCGTTTACCTGATGTCACGTCATTTACTACACTTACAAGACACACCTAAATACCTGTGTTGATAAGCAGAATATTTACAATATAATTTTATACAGTCGTCAATTGATCTTGATTGCGAATCATAAACATGGAAAATTATGGGGGGAAAATTCGTCCGTTAAAAAAAGACGCTAGCAGAAATCTAAAAGGTCTGGCAAGCGTAAAGAAATCTCGCCGCAATTAGAAAACTTTGAGAAATGTCAGCATATAGTGACATTACCAGTGTTTTGTATGATCCAAATAATAAGCTTTCACAGCTGTCAGCAGCAAATATAAGTAACATGTAAAATAAGTCCCAGTGCCAGCTTCAATCTCAAACATGTGAGGACACTAACGGTCAAGGCCTTATATCTGGGAGTAATACTGTACTAAATCCCATTGTTATGACATCTATTAATCCACAACATGTGATGCTGCCACACCAACACTTTCTCGCTGGATAGTCAGTGCCACTAGCTATGTCATCTCCAGTCCCAAGTTCGGTCTAGTCTCAACATATTCAACATTCAATTCTCTAAGATTACGATATTCGAAGACTATCCGAATTTCTGAAAATTGCTCTCAATGAAGAGATTGAAACTATGATTTCCCTACATATTGAAACTAACCTGAAACCGTTAAAACAGGACATCCATCACTTGAAGCAAGAAAATGGCATCTTAAAGATGGAGTAAAATGATGTATGAATGAGGCTAGATAGGTCCGAACAGTACGGCAGAAAATGCAATGCCCGTATTTGCAATTACACCTACAGTAAAGCTGAAAACACCGCTGAAATCGTCCGCTCTGTCGCTACATATGTAGGTGTGACTATAGAACCTCATGGAATCGATGTCTCCCATCGTACTGGGAAGGTCAAGGACAATAGACCAAGAGAAATAATTGTTAAATTCGCATCAGTGTCGTCAAAATCCAAATTTATTAAGTGGAGTAAACTGCTACGTGAAAAAAGCCGGATATATTTTTTTCCGAAGATCTAACTGACGCCAGAAACGGTCTACTTTTCAAATGTAGACAGTTAAAGAAAGACAAAATATCTGACTTGGAGAAAACTTGAACCTTTAATGGCAATGTCTTCATTAAACTCAAAGGTGTTGAAGACCCGGTGAAAATTCAAACCCCTGACGACTTGCAGAAGTACACTCCGTAATAAGAATAGAAACATTACTTCGCTGTCTGTGTGTACAGCAAGTCATTGTTGTTAACAGACTGGTCATCATGTAATACTTCTTATTTTGAATTTCAGAATATTGTAAAATAATTTAGTTTCGCAATTTTCACTGTTGTTCGATGATTCTGTTCGATTTGTTTATTGAATAATAATATGTGTTTTGTCTTATGGCTAGTGAATAGTATTTAAATATAGCGCGAAAATTTGCTGGTACAGTTCATTTGGGATAATGTGACGATGACTTAATATATATACCGGTATGAATAAACGAACACATTTGCATACAACGACTAATTTAAGGATTGATCATACGCGCAAGAAAATATTACATCGTTCTAAACGGTAATACTGTTATCATGGCATATTATCCTGAATGAAATGTATATGGGTATTTTTTCCATTAATCTGAATGATTTTAATTTTGGGTCGGACTTATTATGATAACTGCTTTCACTTTCATGCTTAATCGAGAGGGTGAGAATGCATTTATTCCACCAGGGGCATTTAGCATATTGAAAATTTGCAATTTTTCTGTTTCTCCCTGTGTTCGGGTTTATATATAATGCCAATTAATTGGCTTGTGGAAAAAGTGTTATAAAATCATACGTTATATCTATTTGCTATATGCATTTTACATCTAACCTACATGTTGTATCTCATGTTACATTAAGTACAATTTTATAGTCTTTTCGCGCTTGTAAACAGGGTACTTTTATTAGAGCACTTAGGGTACAGTGCATTCGGGATAGTGTGTTAATCACGTAACATATATTTGTATTTATAAAAGTTTGCAACCGTTGCATAGTGGGGTTGATCATGCGTCCGTGAAAAATTTGTTCCATTCGTAGCAAGCGAAAAATGAATTTACGCATTCATTTAACTGGATCATCCTACTGTATCGCTGCGGCAATGTGCCCATTATAATTGTATGTATATTCCTCAAGTCATGCAACCGCGTACTGCAGAATAATAACGGAATACTATTCAAGAATATGACTAACAGGGCGTAGATACAAATAAACTTGGCCTGATGTAGCTTAACGGCAAGTAATCAAGAAAAAGATAGTAGCAACTAAATTTTGCGAGTATTGAATAAGACTTACTTGTGCAAATGCGTGTAAGATATTATAAAAAGCTTACTTTTGAATGGAAAACATAAACCGACATTTTTTACCAGTAATCAATTGGCGAAATAGATTGTATGCTTGTTGCAAGGGAGAGAACTACGTTTCAATTATTTAAATAACCTATCTTGATTATCTCTCCTTTGATGTGTTCCCATGAAAACGTCAACCATTGTTTGGATATGTTTACTTTTTGTTATGTTTTTGGTTTTGCTTCTCTTTGTTTGTTCTTTGAATGCTGGTCTCATCATTGATAGAGGTTCTTGAACACAGGAATATCTTAATGAGTATTGATATAATGTTATGCACGGTAAGAGCAGGCTTTTTTAAGGTGATACATAATAGTCTTAAAGGGATTCAGAATTTTCACTTTTTGAAATTTTGTGTTTTCTTTTGATAATTTTACTTTGTTGCAGAGACATCAATCCTTACCCAGGTCCAAGTATCATATCATAGACAGAGTCGCTGACTGAGGAATTCTCAGAAAATATGCTCAACTTATTAGCAATAATCTTTCAATAGTGCACTACAATATTCAAAGGTTTTCCGTTAGAAATAGATCTTGTGGGCATAATTAAACAAATTCGATATTCTTGCGTTTACGGAAACATGGCTACGTCCAGACGTAGAGACTGATGATTTATGTTTTGAAAATTATTGTAAACCGTTTCGAAAAGACAGACAAACATATCCGCATGGTGGTATCCTTGTATATGTTAAGGACCATATACCTGCAGTAAGGCGTAACGACCTTGAAATACAAGGAATTGAATGCCTCTGGATCGAACTAAAATTAAAAAAATAAAAAATATTTTGGGTACATTTTATCGACCGCCGAATGCATCTCCCCTCGTTTACGAAAACATTGAGATTTCAATCGATTGTGCAAGGAATACAAATATAAATGATAAAGTGATCATAGGCGATTTAAATTTTGATATGCCAAAATCTAGTTCCGCAAATGAAATAGACAGAATCTGTTTACAACATGGACTGACGCAAATAGTTAATGACCCAACTCATTTTACTGAAAATTCCAATTCCTTAATTGATCTAGTGCTGGTCTCGTCAGTCAATCGTGTTGTTTTCAATTGTGTAGGCGAACCATTTTTGGGTCAAGAAATGAGGTTTCATTGTTCAGTAGTCTGCTGCTTAAATTTCATGAATACAAAATGAAATCATTCAAACGTAAACTATGGCAGTTTGAAAATGGTGACTATGATAAGCTTCGTCAGGACGTTTCCTCATTTAATGGAGATTCTCTTTACCATGGCGACTTGTAACGTAACTAAACAGATCTTATCCCTCTCTGAGAGTTCAATTTAAAATAAAACCATAACATTTCGTCAAAATGATCCGCCATGGATGCACAAAGAAATAATCAAGTCAATTAGAAAACGTCAAAGAGCTTATATTAGGGCTATGAAGACTAATATTACACAGAAAAAAATGGTATATTTACAAACAAATTAGAAATAAGACAATTATTTTAATTCGAAACGCAAAGGCCAAAATCTAGCTAATAAACTTAAAACACAAAATCTGTCATCTGCTGATTATTGGAAAACTTTAAAGAACTTTATTAAACCCCATTCTCAAAATCCTACTGCGTCATTGTTAAGAAACGAGAACAAATCTTCCACGACCGAATTGGAAAATGCTTATGCCTTCAATAATTATTTCCAGAGTCACACTTTTCTTGATGATAGTAACAAACAGTTACCCACTGAAGTACCTACAACGAACAATACTATCGAAAATATCATATTTCATCCAAGTGAAGTGACACTGTTTTTATAAAGTTTAAAAATTGGTAAAGCAGTTTGACCCGCTGACATAAATAATAGAATACTGGGGGAAGAGCAAAGGAATTAGGAAGCCCTTGTCCTTACTTTTTATTCACTCGTTGTCAACAGGTAAAGTTCCATTTGAATGGAAGTTAGCGCATGTTTGTCCAGTCTGTAAAAAGTCTGACCCACAAGAGATATCCAACTACAGACCAATGTCTTTATGACAGTAGTCATAACGTAGCAGTTGTCACAATTTGCGTGCGTGTTACGTGTGTATAACCTGCGCGTGCTTATCGTGTATTTTGCCAATCGTATATCGTGTATCATATCATATCATTCCCGGTGCACGATAAGCCTAGTATACGGTATACCATTCGATGTTTTATTCAGTCGTTAATGGTTTTACTTAGCGTGTATATCTCCGTAAAAAGAAATTAAGTGCCGACTTCACGTTGTATTATTTTTCATTCGTCAGTGTAATACAGGCAATAATGAATTCCGGGACAGGTGGAAGACAGTTTACACCTGGAATCCGAAATTTAATTACAAACAAAATGTATATTTTATCGACAGAAAGGACATAATTTTTCTTCGATATCTAAACTGATATTGTCACGGCATTACCTTAAGTTTAGTATATACGGTATAAGGACATTCAAAAGGAATTATAACAGGACAGGGAACATCAACTACTTTAGAAGGTAAACTATTGAATATGTATTGGTTAGATAAAAATGAAATGACGAATTGACGAATCAACGATAGTGTTACAAATCAGTAAAAGTCCGAGCAAAAAATGAAAAAATAATTGTACAGTAACTTATTAAAATTACATCTTGTGTAGGGTAATCCTCGTAATCGTTATAAAATTAATCGCAACACGAATTTACTTAAAAAAACTATGAATGATTTATTGAAAAGATAACTGTCAAAAAGACAAATGGACAGTGTATTTCTTGTAGTGTCGCTTTAAAGATCTTGTTGACAGCAATCAACTTCCGCCCACTTTCCCGCACCTCAGGATCAATTTACAAATTCAAATTTGACACTTACTGTAAATTATTTCGCACCAAAGTAAACTGTGGACATTTGAAACTTACCGAAGTCTTTTTTCTGTTGTGCAGGTGCGAAGCCTGTAATTATTGATCTTATTGTTTGGGTCTCATTAACGACAACAAATTTTAAAGAGATCTGAAACAAACAAACATACTTGGTGAAAAAAGACAATAAAAATTGAAGTAAAATATAAAACATCTAAAGTTATCGTATAACGTTTGCTCCTTTCCTTTTATCGTGTAGCGTGCGCTTCGTATGTCGTTCATATCGTGTATCGTTCTAAATCATGTGCCGTGTATTTACCGTATGTGTTACGTGCGTGTATTGTGCGTACATCGTGCGTGTATCGTGCGCTCTCTGTGACAACTGTTACGTTCCGACTACTGTATGGGCTCATATTTAAGTAATGGAAAAATAATCCATAAGCATATGTTTATTTTTTTCAAAGATAATAATATTGTTACCTCTTTACAATCTGGTTTTGTTCATTAAGAATAAACAGTTCATCAACTCACTTCAATATTGAATACATTTTGCCAAGCGTTGAATGAAGGTAAAAAGTCGTTTTCAAGACAAAATCCAATCTTTGGCAAATAAATGGTTAGTTACGTTCAACCCAAATAAAACTGAAACAATACTGATATCAAGAAAAACTAATAAACCTATCAATCTTCCGATAAGTATGTACAATACTAAAATAAAAAAGTTGTTCGTGGCATGGACTTACATAAAACAGAAAGGATGGAATCGAGTTAATGCAATGAAGAAACTTAAATTAGTACAGGATCGAAAATCTCTCGAAATGATTTATGCATCTTTTGTTAGACCAATACTTGAATACGCGGATGTCGTGTGGGATAATATTAACCAGTACGAAATAAATAAACTTGAACAAATTATGTTAGAGGCACTAAGAGTAATCAGTGGCTGTACAAAACTAGTATCTATTGCAAAATTGTATAAGGAAACTTGCTCCGAACCTCTTCAAAGTATACGTCACAAACATAAACGATGTCACACTATATAAACCAATAAATTCAAATGATCTTCGAAAATGCTGTGTAACACTCAACTTTATGCAAAATCATTTTTTTCCAGCAACCATTTGCGAATGGAACCAATTCTCCACAGAAATAAAAGATTCCGAGTCATTTTCGCCTTTAAGAAAATTGTTAAAAGTAACCTTAAACACGTGCTTTTGCAATAATTTTACGCCGGAAAAAAAGAGTAGCGTCGACGATATTTTTAATATGTTAAATGTACTTATTTTACTGTTGCCTATTCTCGTTAGTGTTGCCTATTTTCTATGGTTTTGCCAAGAAAATAAGAGCCTAATTCCAGATGCGACCGGCCTTTGTTTCAGACAGGGAGAGGCACTATAATGTGTATTGGATAAAATTAAAATTAATTTTAATTTATTATACATTCTCAATCCTAAAAGAACGTTTTTCTTTGTTTCTTTGTTGTCTTTTACGTAACTATATCATGTCTATTTTCAGGAGAGAGATTACAAAAGTTGCTTCAACTTACTTCTCAATCCTATATATAATGTATTTGACAATCGAATGTATGTATATGATACCCAAAATTGAAATAAATACTGTTTAAACTAACAACAAGTATATTGCATTCTATTTAAAGGGTCAAATAACATTTTAACTACCGGGGCCTACTACATGTACTCAGTGCGTACAAATGCAACTAGTTTTTACATAGTTTATTTCAAACAATGGTTATACAGGTATACATGGTTTTTCTATTTGTATAATACCTTATATGCATCAAAGCCGAAATGTGTTGCTTATAAAGGTCTATTCCTAAATATACACAGTGAGTAAATAGGTCTAGATACTGAATATTTAAAATAAGTTCAGTCAATTCTCGTTTTCTTTTAACTTCCGGACTAGATGTAAACGTATAACTAGTCAAAATCTGTAATGTAGTTTTCAAATCGCTATACGTGATTTGAGAAACGTTATTTATAAGCGTATCATCAAACCATTGCATAATGTAGTGTGTTATGTCTGTCGCTATAGCGCAAGCCTGTTACTGATAAGAAATGTCAGGATTTTGCACCAACGAGTACATTTCCATCTATTTTTGCGGACCATATTACATGTAACTACCAAGGCCTACTTGTTACGATTTATTGACGCTGCTAAATACACAAAAAAACAAGCTATAGTAGATAATAAAATATCTCAAGCAGAGTTTCATATATCTACGAGAGATAACGAGTTAAGGTTCGAAAAAAACATAGATAACGCTTGCAAATTCACTTATTTAAAAATCGTTGTCAATATACAAATACACTCTTGGCTCTGTGCTTACAAAAACTGTTTTCAACCAAGCGGGATGTCATGCTCAGACTAATGATTAAGCTTTAAAATATTTTCATAAAATTTAATGTGTCATTTCTTCTTTAATATAAAGCAATAACTATTTTGTTTCTTGAAATACGGTGATAGCACTTGGTATAAAAAGTATTTTTTCAAAGAATGTTTTTACAATATTTTTGTCAAAATAACAGCAAGGATCGAGTAGAAAGCTCTAGACTGATTCAAATACTATCTCCTTAACAATGAAATATGAGTCACTTTCGTTACAGCATAGTATAAATAATGTTAGTGTGTTTGCAGTTTATTTATGAAAACCATTTCTTTTTTTCAAAATAAATTCTATTTCTATACAGTTAAGTTAATAATGTCAATGGAGCGACAGTTATAATGTTTTAAGAAAGTTCAGTGCTTGCATTTTGTAACATAGGACAATTAAAGAAGTTATCTGACCATACTTATTTTGCAACAGCAATAGATGTTGGCCTGATATCGGCACATATTATTACCCAAACGTAAAATTACATTTAGCCATGGGAACCCCGACATACACATGATATCAATCCATTGTCGGCTATGTACATTGTATTAATATTGACAGTTGTTCGGCTTACTGTTGCCTTGACCTTTGTGCTGCAGAACAGAGTATCGGAATACCCATCATCGGTCCGATGTTGATATATTCAAGCGTATATATAGCTCTTAAACCGATATTTGCTCGATATCAGTGTGTTGGCTGTAAGTGTTGTCCAAAATGTTTAAAGAGTACAAATCTCTTTAAGACAGCTGCAAGTCTTGTATGTTGTGTTTAGCTTATATTAATTTATTTTAGCTCGATTTTGAAGAAGGCTTGTAGCTTATCGAGCCACTCTCGAGTCCGCTTCCTGAAAACACCAGTACTGGTGTCATTTGAGGAAGTATAGTCGTCAATCTCAATCTGCCTTAAAAGTATCTATAGGTTAGGGAGTTTTTCTAATCTTGAGATATAACTTGAAAATGTTTTAGCTCAAACTCAGTTGAGCATGAAAAAGGTTTTAAATTATGGGTCAAGAGTTCCCGGATCACTGCCTTTAGGTTAATATACTGAACAAACTTTAAATTTACTACACAAAATGTATTATGTTCAGTTCATTTCTAAATCTAAAAAGCGCTTTTTTTGTTTTTCTGTTGATCTCTATCGTCTGAGAATAGATTTTATTTTCTGTTCTCGGGTAGAACTCATACATAACCGTGATATTAGTTTTATCTTTATTCATGTATCATCATATCAACATTAGGAGAGTGTACTTGTTTTGACGTATCGAGCATGGTACATGTGAGAAATGTCAGCACATCAAAAGGAACCGGCGATGTCTCGAATGCGTATCTCTGTATTAAGTAAAAGGATAGTGAAACATAATTATCTACTGTATAATACTGTTAAATTGATTGATTGTACCACCAAAAGGACTGTAACATAAAATATATACATTCCCAGAAATGGAGCGCCATTGTAAACAGAGTATTGTCCCTTGCTTATACATGTAAGGCCTGTGGGAAAATGGATTGTTTCCCTTTACACCAAAAAATCACTCGTTGAGCGCTATCGATAATTGGATTTTTGCCTTATCAGCTATCTTTATCCAAGCGTGAACTGACCACGTACTGGTTGGGTCAAGATA
>JAUMHA010414655.1:0-10598 GCA_032359765.1 Saxidomus gigantea
TCATAATATTTGAATTGTAAATGGCCAAAGGCGTTTGTAAAATGCCGATTTGCCAATAAACTTGAAACTTGAAACTTGGTAATGTAGAGGATGGCGCGGCGTTCGAGTGGTTAATGCTTTAGACAATCAGGACGCTTTTCAATGTTTCCCAATCACCTAGAGATGAATTTGTTAGGACTCCAGAGGTAGTATCGCGTGTTTCGGTGATATATACCGGGCACGTAAAAGAACCAAAGGGTCTTTTTGTAAAGAGCCAGGGTCTAGTTTCGTAATTCCCTTGTATATGCAGCTGTTTCTTTAACCTGTGCCTGACAAGTCTTGGCAGTTTCACATGAGAAGAAATCCTAGGGTCGGCCGGGACCATAAACAATAATAAAGAATAGGAGATTATTTTATAAGCTAAGATATGATCTTAGAACGAAGGTTTTAACTTTGCAGATAATGATGTTCAATGTTACAAGTAACTTGCTGTTCTAAGCGGATATTTCAGGTTTCAACATATTACTTTATTATGTGTTTGTTCTGTGCGTATGTTCTCTTTCCATTATTTTATATATGTTTTGTCCCTAACGTTTAAACTTGTCAAAAGCGTTGCCTTGGTGAATATACTATTTAAGCTGTAATGTTAACATTGTGTGCCATTTCCCATAGGTGAAAGATTCATTCTTTCTAGTGTATGTATGGTTGTCGGTAAGTGCTGTGTTGGGTGTAGTGTAGGTATGGTTGTCGGTAGGTGCTGTGTTGGGTGTAGTGTAGGTATGGTTGTCGGTAGGTACTGTGTTGGGTGTAGTGTAGGTATGGTTGTCGGTAGGTGCTGTGTTGGATGTAGTGTAGATATGGTTGTCGGTAGGTGCTGTGTTTGGTGTAGTGTAGGTATGGTTGTCGGTAGGTGCTGTGTTTGGTATAGTGTAGGTATGGTTGTCGATAGGTGCTGTGTTTGGTGGTATTTGATTGTATTTAGGGATTACGTTCCTTTCAATATTTTATTTGTAGTATTGTTTGGCATGCACCAGAAGCATTGAATACGCAAAACAAAGTAAATTGAAACTAGACCAAAGAAAGTACCAGGAAAACCCTACAGTTACATACTGCGAGCGCAAAACAACAATAGTTATTTAAATTTCAAATATAAGGTAACACATGTCAAACAAAGTAAAGTGGGCATCAACTACAAAATAAATAAATTATAAAAAAAAATTATATGAAAAATGAACAAAATAGAAAGAGAAATTATTTGCCACACGGAAAGAGAAATCTACTGCTGTATGGAATCATACCTGGTACAGCTCTGAAACTCATGTATCACTATACAAAAAGAAATCCAATGCCACATAAAATGCATAAAAAGAGTATTGCATTAAAAATAACGTAGATATTAGGAAAAATCGCCTGCCACATGAACTTAATAAAAAGTTGCATGCCACATGAACTTAATATAAAGTTGCATGTCACATGAATTGATATAAAATCGCATGCAACATGAACTTAATATAAAGTCGCATGCCATATGAACTTGATATAAAGTCGCATGCTACATGAACTTGATATAACGTTGCATGTCACATGAACTTGATATTAAGTCGCATGTCACATGAACTTAATATAAAGTCGCATGCCACATGAACTTGATATAAAGTCGCATGCCATATGAACTTAATATAAAGCCACATGTCTTGATGAAATTTCACTTGTCAATTGAAGAAAGCTAACAGAACATCGCATACGGAAGGAAATAATTCAACAAGACCAGAACTGAAATGATCATTTTATTGTTGTTTGTTGTCATTACTAAACACACTGAGTGTAGTAGTCTGTACAAGGAAGGCGTAGTTGTCATCTTAACATGATTTTCGTACCCTTCGCTCTCTAGTCGTAATTGCATGTTACAACGAAAATTCGACGCAATTTCAAACTACACTCAGGTATGGCCTTGAAACAGTTGTAGATTCTTATAAGATAAGAAAACTGTAGACGATCTTTTTAAATCTGGTTTATTCATGATGTGACATTTATCTGACAAGTATTTAACACACAGTTTTAATCAAAACATAATTAACAAACAAGTAATATAAAATTTGAATGACAGGTTGGCAAATTGCAATGTACTTTTTTATATGGCGATTTGAATAACATTAGCACATGTTTTCATATCATCAATGTGCTTTATTTTATTCCTGGGCTTGTTATGTCACACCTAAGTTCACCTAAGCTGGTACCATATCCCAACAATAGTTGAATATAGGCTGGTACCATGTCCTAACAATAGTTGAATATCGGCTGGAAACATGTCCTAACAGTAGTTGAGTATCGGCTGGAAACATATCCTAACAATAGTTGAATATACACTCATACAAATATAGTGAAGAATACAAGTGTTAAAACGAACACGGATGTGTGTATAAATCGTATATATGGTTATATTTGTACAAAAAGTTTTATTTTTAATTATGCCGTTGCAACGTATGCAATAAAATAATAATTCATGGTTCAAGTCGAAGCCCCTATATATCACAAGACTTAATGATGCGTAATAGTCTATGCACATGTGAAGCTGTAAGCACTCTCTGTCGCCATAACTAAAGTCTAAACCAGCTGGAAATAGTTGTATTATGCTTATATATACGCAGTAGACTGTACAAGGCATACTATTTGGACACCAATTGTCCATTCGCAAAATGTTGCCTTTGCATGTTTACGTCCTAGTATGTAAAACACATGCCTTATTGATCAGGTGCAAATTCGCATGAATATATTGTTGCTGTTAATTAACTCGGCAGGCGACATTACTAGCTGACTGGCAACCACCCATCGTTTCATCGAACCAAAGTCCTCCGGGACAGGACTGGATGTACGGCCGGAAATCAAAGCAGTTCACGTACTTGCTGCAGTCGTTTGGGTGTGGGAAGAGGCCTTCTTTTTTGGGACAAACGATATCTGAATAACACGAGACATACTCTTTGTAGTTACATGACTGAGCGATTGGGTCAAACAACATTCCAACGGGGCATGGCTCCTGGACCGGTCTTCTAAACAGACAGTGATAGAAGTATGCACAATTGTCTGGGTCCGGGAACAAGATGGCTGTAGAAGAACACTTGATCGGGTCTGGTTCCTTTCTTTGGTATAGTTCTGGAAATGAAATGTACTTGTTATTAGCAACTTTTTTATTGGAAATAATAACCTATTTCATATGTTGACTTCAAACAAAGTTACTTACAAACTTTAGATAGACCAGATACTTAGACAAAATATCAGTTTCAGCTTAATGTAAATATTGTAAAACATAATTAGAAAAAGAAATGAGGGTCTCAATAAAAGCTTTATAACTTACGTGGGAAACAATTCAGTGCAGACACATTGACATTTGGGTCCATCTCAGTGCAAATGCTGCTTCCCAAGAAAGCCAAGACGCTTGGAAGTCCGTCTATAAAGCGTCCCATCGAGAAAGATTTGCAGTAATCAGAGCCAATGGCTCCAAACTCTGGCCCGGGCTTGCCTTTACCAACAGCATACATCACAACACCTGTAGATTTTAGTTCTTCAGCTGCAGTTATCACTTCCTGTCGCCCAGCTTCCGGAACACTGTCATAAGTGAAAAGCACACCAATCTGTTTAACTCCAGGTCTTGCTTTTGGCACTGGGTGGCCAGTTGGATTTTCGAACATATGACGCATCATATCTATAGCGGAAGCCACGTCATTTCCGCCGTTCAGCTGCTCAATGAAGTTGAGACGCTGACTCATCAGGGTTATTCTAGTGTTGATTTGTTTTGCTGTTTTATAGGGTTGGGGCCAGCTGAAAGGAATCGATTGCTTTCCGTACAAAATAAGTCCAATATTTACGTCATCACTATCCAAACGAAAATAGCTGACCAAGTTGATGAGAAATCTTTCAAAGGGAAAGAACTCTTGTCCGGGAATAAGCTCTGATGCTGGTACAGCTAGTATGATATCTGCCTTCCCCGGGCATTGCCCTGTAAAATGTTAATAAAACGTGTCAAAACTTAACACTAAACAGAAAGTAACGAAGTTTTTATGTATAACTGTAAAATGATATATATGTTTGTGACATTGATTAATCTACAGCTGAATACTAATTTTCATTATTTTAGCGTTACCTTTTTTATAAAACAAAAAAAATCTATTAGAAATCACTGCAAAATTATTCAAGCTTTTTTATATGTAAAAATTATCCTACCTGAAACAAGGGAAAGAACTCCGAGTAAGGTGCACGTGCACACAAACAGCATGATAACGTCTTACAGTTCACCTGAAAATAAAGCAAAAATATAAACAAAGACTCCCAATTGTCTCAGATGCTTGCTGAAAGTTAATTTAATAATTATTTAGATATAAAAGCAAGGAGATAGACAGATTATTATATGATATACTGTAAATTGGGTTATTTTCGCGTTACGAAAATTTCGCGATTTATGTGCAGACTTATTCGCCATTTTACATTCGCGAACGAAGAATTCCCTCACAGTAAATCTGTGTGAAATTAATCTCTACCGAGAGTTAGCGAAGTCGGAAATTCGAGAAAATAACGACATTAACGAACAATAAATCACCGCGAGTTTTGCGTAATTTACAGTATACAAGACAAACACACCTTTCACTAACGTCTCATCTTTAGTTTTGTGCGTCATAAACGTAAACAGAAAATGTGTACGTGATAACAGTTACAGCAGTACAAAGACTCACCGCTTGACATTTTGTGGAAATAAAGAAAATAAACCAAATTACCCCCACAAATAGACACATGAAAATATGCATGACATGCTGTTGGAAATTTACATGAATAAACTTTTATTGTATTAAAGGCAAAACATTTTTAGGTTTACTTAATTCTTAACTTTAGTCAATAAATGCAAGTGCATATTATTGTTCTTATCATTTTCTTGAATGCGTGCGCTTGCATCTAATTAAATAAAGAAAAATACAACTATGAAACCTTATTCGCCAAATAAGGAAATGTAATGGAATTTATAGTTTGATACAGATATTTATTTATCTTCCCTATGTATTTTTTTATATTGTTATTAGTTATTTATTTATATGAAACAATTCGGTAACTTGACCCCCGTCCCAAAATGCAAACCATAGAGAAAATTATGCATTTGTACTCACACAAAACAATTCATTTCACGTTCGCCTTTTCAAAATCAGATGTCTGAAAAAATGCCCAATTTGCCTTATGAAAGTATTTTTGCGAATGCATTTAAAAGGAAATAAAAGCGACATTGTTTCAACCCGAAAAGAAGACATTTATGAAATACAATATCGCCGAGTTCGGAAAACTGTAACGCATTTCTAAGCAGTAGTAGCTCGTATATGTACGAAAGAGACCAACTTCATTAATTCGCCTTGAAAGTTCATTTATTCACGAATTTCAACTTTACGAACTCGTTGACAGTTTTCAAACACGAAGCTGAAATCTTAAATTCTTCAGTTTATGAAGTTGAATTTGCAAAGACCCTGAACTTGGAACCGTGAGCTCGGGAATTCGTGCAGCTTAAAACTTATTTCGTGAAGTTGTAATTGTGAAATTAGAAACTTCACAGCCATTGACATATTACATTTCTTTATCACATAATATTATATATGCCAATTATGTCATTGTAAGTTTGTAATTACTAATCAACAGCAGAAGAGGGATCATTTCTCAATGCAAATTTTAACTGTTTTCTACGTTTTTGGGAGCAACGTCTAATATATGTGACAATTTAGGCAGGTATGCCGTTAAGCTGTCAGCGAATTAGGAAAGGCTGATAAGTACTAAACGTGCCATGCATTTCATTCAGCTTTTCGGACCTACGACAAAAACTGTCTAATAATTATGTATTCATACTATATACTATTTATAATATTACAAAGAAAGAGCTGTCACTGTAAGTGACGAACATAACCCAAACAATGACTTTCCTTGAACAGCAAACGTGACATTTACCTTTGGGTTCAGGACCTGGGCGCGGACTATTTCACTATGATGCTCTGTCAGCTAAAGTCGCCAATAAGAATTAGCGAAGTCATACTTTAGACAAGACTTCAAAAATTATGTTGAGGTTGAGAGAGGTCTTTTGTGTCTTGAAGTACTTTATCTGAAGCAAAATATCCCTATCAAAATATGCCTCAGTCAAAGCTTATCTCAACAACAACTTAGAGTCAGCGGAAGGAGAAATTCTAAAGATGTTGTTAAATATCCAGGAAAGACATGATGCAAGGACTTAGAGGTCTGATGGCAGTCTTACTGTAGACATGCACATCGGCTGTGCTCTCTACACCGGGGTTGTAAGCACTAAATATAAGTGTAGGATAACCTTTCCCAAGTTCTCTGTAATAGCGATATACAATATATTGTAACGACAAGTTCTAAAGTGACAGAGGAACGAGTAAACAAATGGATCGATTAACGGACTGTGCAACTGTTATTTACTAAGACTGAAATATCAGCGAACAACTAAGCAAACGCTTTTTAGGTATAGTTTTGGTCGGTAGACCAGTGAGCATCAGAATCTGTACAACCATATTAATTCTGTTGGTTAAATTATCCATAAATAATTTAAAGCCAAATTCTTAAAAGTGCATATAATACCTTAGGCTACAAATGTTAAATATTTCTCTTTTCAGTTGCATAACGTGAGTCAATTTACTGACGTAATGTTCCCACGTTATGCAATAAATGACCACAAAACGCCAACTTTTATGTTAAATTTACCATGTCGTTAGCTGTTAACATCAATTTGGTTAAAGGGGTTATGATCATCGGGTTGAAGAAAAAAGAAGAAAAAAACATCGCTTAATCTCACTTTAACCCATTCTTATATCAACATGTAAAACCATTCGCTTCTGACTAAAGTATATGGTCATTATGTAATTAAATCACTTCTTTGGAATACTGGCTCAGAAATTCCACAAATATGTTATTAGATATGCGGTTTAATTTGACATTTGTTCCAAAACCACATAAAACACAATTAACATTACATTTTCGCCATAAAGAATATTCTGTTAAGAATGTTTAAATAAACATTATGTTTACAGTGAACGGCAAAATTTTAATTTTAATTTGTAATATGTTCGCATAGCACAATGAAATTAATCTGTCTAACGACTTTAGCTTTCAGTGGAGCCAGGGAGCAAATAATAAGAAACTTGAAGGTCTTAAATCCACACTAAAATAAGTACTCGGAAAGCAGTAGCTTAGTTTGTAATTAAAGAAATAAAGAAATAAATAAAGAAAGAAAGAAAGAAAGAAAAAAAGAAATAAAGAAAGAAAGTGTAACTTGTAATATAGTGTAACTTGTCGTTACAATATATTGTAATTAAAGAAATAAAGAAATAAATAAAGAAAGAAAGAAAGAAAGAAAAAAAGAAATAAAGAAATAAAGAAATAAAGAAATAAATAAAGAAAGAAAGAAAAAAAGAAAGAAAGAAAGAAAGAAAAGTAAATGAATGAATGAATGAATGAATGAATGAATGAATGAATGAATGAATAAATAAATAAATAAATAAGCTCGCGTTTATATGAGTGTCTTTTTACCAAAGCAAGCTATTCAAAATATGGTAGAATTGAGCCAACTCAAAGAGTTGTATTTAAGAGGAACATTTGATACAAGTTATTTTTTTAAAATCACGCTTAGTGTAATATTCTTTATGCGCGATGGTCATGCAAGTGCAAGCTTTACCTCCCTAACAAATAGTTAACAGTCCAAATAGCCTGATGGAATTGTCCCCCTTACACCACGCTCATCAATATTGCTGCTCGTTCGATAATCAATAAATAAATGAATGCATAAAGTTGACATGGTGCATTAATATAGTTGTTGCACTCAAATTGTCAAATGACTGTCAAAACAACCATAACAAGTATTTTTTTCATATCGATATTCGTTTAATATAATAATGAATGAGAAATGTAATTAATAAATATAAGTAACCGTTACTTTCCCCTACATATACATGTGATATTTTAATACCGGTATGAAATAAAACAGATATTTTTACTTAATTTAAGACATTTAAACACACTTATAGAGAAATATTAGGTCATAAAAAGGAAAACGGAAATTTACATTAAAGTTTAAAAAAATGCAGGGATTTTTAGCATTTACTTTTATCGGTACACAATTGATGAAACTAACCATAGTCTTGGTTTTTTCACTGTAAAATATATGTCTAGTCTTTAACTAGCTGGTGAAGTCCTGATAAATCTTAACTGATTTTCTTTTTTATTAAAACTGCTGTTTCACAATGTAATATGCTATCATCAAGGTGTAATTTGGCCGTAAAGGTATTGCTACAAAACTTTTCGGCGATCATTTACAGAAGCCATTTAAGCATATAGACAAAACTTGTCAATACTATCACGTACAGGGAACAAACGTTTTCTTCAAATAGCTGATGAATAAGAAGTTTGCAATCCAATTCTGAAGAAAAGAGAAAAGGACTCCCAACACGTTCCCACCAATTTATCAACGATATCGACATAACCCAATAGCAACAAAATATGACGTTCACAACAACATCTTAGCTGAAATTCTTAGAATTGTCTATAGAAGTATGACATTTGTGAAATATAATACAATAAGACAAATAGAAAGGGGCTACATTTCTTTTCACGAATTTATAATTACAGAACAAAACAGAATAGAACGCATTATAACATTTCATCGATATTAGAGCTTTTTCTTCTTTCGTTTAACATTTGTATGCAAATGGCTAATTCCATTTCTGTATGTGAAACTTAAATATATAAAATTACAATAATATGAAGTGTTTGAATATAACATTATGCATTTCTTAGAGTGCATAAAATCATTTAAAGGCTAACAAAGGTATTTTCATACTAACATCAACTTGCATATATTTCAATCTGAATTTCGTAAATGTTTATACTGCATAGTGACATGAAAAGGAAACACACACATTCAGTTTTTTAAAAATGAATCACCAACTTCATGTGTTCATATATTCACAATAACCATTTTGATTAAATACGATATATATTTTTTAATTTCCATACAATTTCGTATACGACTTTGAATTTGAATTCACGAGTAGATCAAATTAGTAAACAACTTTCTTAAGATCTGAGAATGACAACTATATTTTCATACTATTGAATTAATACAACAGTAATTAAGTAAAATTAGCTTAATGATATGCTCTTTTTGGCATTATAACGTCATTTTAACGTAAATGCTAAACTATAAATCTTTAAAAAGCTGTCTGCAGTTAAAAATATAATGTTTTACAACTACATGGTTAGATAATCGTGTCTATGGTTGGAAACCAATATATTTTAAGACTTAATATTTTATATAAATATTTATACCACGAAAAATTCATAAAGTACATAAATATTTGTAATATGCAGCTAAATCTGCTTTTAAAAGATTTTAATGATTATGTTCCTTAACATTCTTTATTAAAAAAACCAAGTAGATACAAAATAGTAAAACTATTACCTGATGGTACAAGTCGGTCTCGAACGAAAGAGGTACAAGTCCACAACTGATTGTTCAGAAGTAATCAGAGAAAATATATATCAAAATGTACTTGTCCAAGTCAGTTATACATTATATAACCTTTGGTCAACAGTTAACTGTCATTGAAAATAGTTTTATCACCTTTGCTGTCCAATTAAGACTTTTAATTACATATCACCAGGTTATAAAAATATTACTGAGATTGCCCATGCGCGTTGTCGTGACAGTATGTCATAGGACTATCCACTGTGCCTGTTAACTCACAATCAACCTTACTTATTAACAGTAATATAATAATTAAATGTGTTAGGTGCAATATTAACAGATAATCATAAATAAACCGTGACAAGAATGCATACATTTACCATGCATTCTAAATTACCAAGATAACTGCCATATAATGTTTCTTTCTTACATATGTTATTGATATAAATGCTACGTTAAATGTAGTCTAACGCAGTCTAACGTTAGTTTTCATAAACAATACGTAAATTCGTAGCTTCTCAAGTAACTTTAGAACACGTCCGAGGAAAGTTAATTCTCAATTCATTTTCGGAGTAAGTTAGAAATGAAAGCTAGTGCAGTTTAAGAAAGAAGTTTAATTAAATAGATCAAATATAAATCATACCAGTGTATTGTTTAATACCAAAGTGACATTCTGTTCGCAGTGTGTACAAATTGGCCTTGTTGAATAAAAACAGAAGCGGAGATAAAGGTTAGCTGTGTTGCACACCAACACATACTGAAAAGTCCCAATAAGAACACTACTATCCAAACGTACAAATATTGTTATGGCACGTATAATTTTACAATTGACAAGAACGTTTTTCATCTTAGAAATTTCAAGAAACAAGAACTGTCTTTATAAAAGAATGTCGATGCGATTTTGAGTATAAGAAAGAGATGGGTATTAGATTTCATAGTACAAATTCCTGTAAGGAGGTGAGAAAAAATGTGCGCCCGCTTACCGGGCGAATCCTCTCCCTACAGTGCGATCCCACTCCTTAAACATGTTCTCCCAATATTGTGATTTAGTCCGTACCGTGACATGTGACTTAGATTAGAGACTGGAAGATATGAAAATATCCCAGAAAACCTACGCCTATGT
>JAUMHA010414666.1:0-10597 GCA_032359765.1 Saxidomus gigantea
TTTGACGTAACTAGTGGTGTAAGACGGTTTGACGTAACTAGTGGTGTAAAACAGTTTTGACGTAACTAGTGGTGTAAAACGGGAAGAACGATTATCACCCTGGTTGTTTATCCAGTTCACCAATCATCAATTTTGAAACATTAATTAAGAATGTCCGCGGCTTACTATCTATGTATCTCATGCTGTATGTAGATGATATTGCATTATTTACTACTGATCATACCTAAGTTAAAGCTCAGTTTAATAATCTATCTCAGTATTCTATAAAATATGGATCAAAAATAAATATTAACAAAACCAAACTCCGTATTTTCGAAAACGTAATCAAGTACATAATATCGATATATTTATAAATGGTGAAAGAACTGAAAACAGGTTGACAACTGTTAAATCCACATAATTATACATGTAGGTACATTTGTAATATGGCCAAAGTTATTACAACACTGTAAGAGCAAGCTTTAAAAGCGTATTTGAAGATTTTGACATTATTTGACAGCGTTTAATTTTATCAGATCATTGTAAATATTTTATAAAGATGTCATTTAGATGCGTAACAAATATAAAGAATATAAACAGTTACAATCATAGACAACACAGTCATGTGAAACTGTACATTTACCTCTACGCTTTAGAACGAGAGGCCAAAATGGGCCAGTGTCGCTCTACGGGTCTGACTGGACTGTTATGAGTAAGTTTTGTGAGAATCATTTGCAATGTTATCAAGGAAAAGGTACCCGAGTTCAATGTGTTATTCACATTCGGACCCCCAAAACAGTAGGGACCATCTTCTCAGTAAGCCAATTTATTCTATAACGTTGGAAGTCTACGGGTCAAATAAATCTCAAGATATTGCGCTGAAAATATTTTCAAGATTCGGGTCTCTGTGACCATGACCTTTGACCCACTGACCCCAAAATCGATAGGGATCATCATCTACTCAATATGACCAATTATCCTATGATGTTTGACAATTGTGGTTAAAATAGATCTCAAGATATTGAATGGAAAATATTTTTCAAGTTCCGGTCACTGAGACCTTGACCGTTGACCCTAAAAACGATAGGAAGCATCAAGATCTTCAGTGGAAAAAGATTTTTGAAGTTTTGGTCACTGTGACCTTGACCTTTGACCAACTAACTCGAAAATCGAAGGGGATAATCTACATATTACAGGGAACCTTCTGAGCAAGTTTGATGAAAGTTGAAGAAGCAAATCTAACGGAGGTCACTGTGACCTTGACCTTTGACCCACTGACCCCAAAACAATAGGGATCATTCACATGTTGCAGGAAACCTTCTGGGCAAATGTGATGAAAGTTGAATGAAAACTGTGACTTGTAGAGCGCTATCATGGAAATTCTAATGGAAGACACTGAACTTTGCCTTTGACCCACTGACCTTAAAAACAATAGGGTACATTTACAAGTTATAGGGATCTTTATCACTAAGTTTATCAAAGTCAAATGAAAATTGTGACCTGTAGAGCAATATCTAGGACAAGTTTACGAATAGACAGACGACGGAAAAACCACCATGGCATATCGTCCAGTAGAGCTATTAACCCGAATTTGTCCCCTTAGGACGAGTTGAAAAGTTAAGCAGAGCTTACTTACGACAAAAATGAAATACTTAAGTGAGCTCTAAACTAGGTATCAATCAGCGTATCAGCAGGAATTGTATTTGCTATAATAGCTCAGACTGTCATAGCTTTGCTATAATAGCTCAGCCTGTCATAGCTATGCTATAGTAGGACAGTTGCCCAATTCATCTCATTTCTAATTCGTTTTCAGCTTTGAAAGTTAGAAGAAAACTGGAATATCAATGAAACCAGTTTGCCGTTCTATATCTTTAATACGTTAATTTATTGTTTACCTCCACGCTGTGTGTGTGTATTTGTGTATGTTTATTTGTCTGTGTGTCTATCTATGTTTGTGTCTATGTGTGTGTTTGTATGTATACGTGTCTGTGTCTGTCTGTTTGTGTGTCTGTCTGTTTGTGTGTATGTACGTTTGTGTGTGTTTGTACGTATGTCTGTCGATTTGTCTGTATATGAATCTGTGTGGATGTGTGTTTGTGTGTATTTCAGCTTTACTTTTTCCGCCTGTCTTATTGTCTACCCTTCCTGAATTTATATCAGACTTGGTACATGCTTACAAACACGTGGTTTTGGACGGAGACTCAAACAATTCATGTGGTGTATATCATAATTTACTTCAAACGAATATTGCATATCTCGAAAGAACTAGGCACTTAAATTTCATGTATACGACTTTGGCATGAAAGTAGATACTAAATTAAATAATTAAAAGTTTGCTGTTTTAGTGCATTCTTACAGATCTATCTGTAGCAGATAGTGACATTCCCTAAAGCCACTCATTCCTGTTCTTTTCAAAGGACCTCTTTAAATTAGCAGCGCTGTAAAAATGTTATGCTTTATTTTGATAACATCTTGCAGTTATAACTACAATAAATCCATATCATAAAGAACGAGTTTCCTCAATGCACAGACTGTATCCATAAAACTAGGGCACTAGTAATTAGATAACTTTACATTTACCTGTTAGAACAGGCAATAAGATTGTTTGAATTTTGCATGATTTAGTTTTCAATGTGGAACATTTCAGACAGAACGGCGACAGAATGGCGTGCTAATGTTCTCGGTCTCAATATAAAGGCTATAAATTTACAATGAAGATACATCTGGCACCTTAAACCAAATATCCATATGCAAAATAATCAGAAAATCAAAGAAAATAATAAGGGATGTAAGTAAGACAGCAGCCAGACACGTCCGAAGTGTGGGTTTTGCTGGTTATAGCCGGTACAGGAAAAGTTAATAAAAATGAAAAAAATAATCCCTTCTCCCGCCAGACATACATTGTACACAAGGCCATTTAATGACTAAATTCAGTTTGGCACTACATGCAATGGAAAATTTGCATTTGAATTTCAATTGGCCGTAATTCCGGTGCTTCTTAAGCAATTCAACTGAAACAAACTAAAACGGCATTAACTCTTTCTCCACAATTTGATTTTAAAATAAATTACATTACGAATGTGGTATTTCTGGCTCCGGACATAAATGGGAAATTTTGCATTCAATTTACAAGGGTAAATAATTGATACCATATACCATCATGGATATGACTCACGACAAAACGTGCTAAGCTAATGGACGGACAGTCAAAGTACTTCAACTGGCTCTTAAGGGACTTCAACAATTGTGATTGATATCGCATGATTAATGTGGTGGATCTGGCTCCGGACAGAAATTGCTAACGAACGGACATGCAGATGTTTGGATGACCAGCACCATAACATCATAAGTACCTTTGAAACGTATAAAAATAAAACATAAAAGAACGTAATATTTATGCCTATATAAATAAAGTTGTTTTATTGTCAGTTCTGAAATCCATATAATTTCGCAGATTCTGTTCAACCAATTGTGGCTTTAAAAATGATTGGTAAAAAACGTTAAACAAAGAAGGAACAAATTACAAAAAAAACGTTTTAGCGCGGTGTCCAAAAAGAGAACATCCTGACAGTCCCCTATTGCTCTGCGTGATGTAAACCACGTATCCGGTGGATAATGTTTCTTGGATATACAAAGTCTTTATCTTTGCAACATCCCTCGCACCATACATATTCTGTACAAGCACTTTCATATACATAAAAAACGATTCCTTTCCGACATAATATGTCACTTGTCTTCATATTGTACTAATTCCAAAAATAGATTTTGTTTTTTTTCCCGGAAATGAAACATTCGTTTCCAATTTGTATTACATATGTAGATAAAACACTCATCGACTGGCGTCTGGAACTGTCAAAACATTTCTTGAAGCCAATTGGAAAATAATCTGCTTACTCGTATTTATATTTTATCTCTATGGTACTTGTATCCGTTATCTGAAAGGCTTATAACGATCTATTTTAAGGCAATTGTCATTAGCAAAATTATCTAGTTCATGTGCCAGAAAGTTTGGGAATATTAATTTATGAAACATTGAGTATTTTATGCTAAACCGTTTCATTACTGTTCAGTGCAGATCGGGGATAAATGAATACAACGTTCAATACTGGTTAATTGAAGCTAACGTTTAGTTCCGTCGAAATTCGAAGAAATATGTCAGTAAGTAGTCAGTACAATAATGACAAAATTATTCAGGACAAGGAGAGATATTCTCCCATTACGAAGTTTGGATAACGTTAATTTAAAACTTAATTTAGGCGTTCTTTAAAGCTGACTGAGTTTAGATTACTTTATAAAAGTACTGAAAATTGTTATACAGACGTCAAGTACAAAAAATGTATAAAGTCATTAAAAAGCTTGAATTAAGAAATATGTACTACGAGCTTTAACAGAATGTAAAAGTCCATGACCTCATACCATTATGATATGGGTTGTAAGGTTTCGGTAGTCTTTTCACTATTATCAGGCTAACTTTTGTGCACTTTCAAAACATTTCGATAAATGTAACAAATTATACATAGTTCCGCAGTAAATCATCAAAACTGAGGCTAAGATGTTATCTAAATGCATTTTAATAGTAAGACATTATACTTCTAGGAGCAAAATTTACACGGAGGAATATTAAACCTCTCAATTTATTCTGAAAAATAAGCATAGAATTGGGCCCCTGGCGTTAGGCATTACGTTTATTGTTACAAAAGGGTATTTACTTTGCAACTGCAAGCATCTAGCTAATAGAATTAGTATGTTTTTACGGTATTTCTGCAAAAAAATATTATGGTTTGCATTGTACCAACACTTTAAAATCTTCACTTTGAACATTTCACGAATTGATAGCTCAGAAATCGATTTTAACAAAATATTAATATGGATAAAGGCAAATTAGGACTATCCCGCATACATAAAAATAGAGAAAACAAAATAAAGACCAAGGTGCTGATTTACTCTTTAGTACATTCCGTTTCATCTGCGAGTCTGTCTGACTGTCAACAACAATATTCCTTTCTTTGACTGGTTCATGGCTTTCTTTAACCTTAGATAGTAGCAAACATTTTAACAGGTTTTTATACATGTAGTACTACACTAGTTTTAGGTCATCCTCAAACGCCATACAAACCAGACAAAATTAATACTTTGCTTATTACTACACTCAAAGGGTTATACATGTATATGCCCATATTTGTTTAGTCAGCCATATTTATACAACAAACATTGACATATACATGTACAATATTAATAATTTGAATTAATATTTTCCTTCAAAGTAATTATTTCTTTTAAGGAGATTTCCGCTCGTTGACACAGAATTAGAAAAATAAATAAAACAAAAAATCAGAACTACATGTATTTTTAACAATTAAATGTCTACCTACATATACTCTGAATTCTTTCTGTTAATAACAGATGTAAGTCGATGTGAGATATTTTCACGTGTTTTTTAAGTTATATAGTTTTCATTATGATTTAAGCATACAAATGTATACTGCTTAACCATGAAACAGCATGGCCCTGATCTCTCTCCGCTCCGCCCCTACTATATAAGGGGAAGAGACACATTGTTTTATGCAAGGTTGTTTGTCTGTCTATCTGTCTATCTGTCCGTCTGTCTCAATTCTTTTTTTGTCACGGGTATCTCGAAGTTGTGCTGTCTGTCTGTCTGTCTGATTTAACCCTACATTTCCTAAAAGTTTGATTACAATTGCATTATTAATGTGGTAGATATGGCTCAGGACAGAAACTGCGAACGAACTGGTGGTGTGTATATGTGTTGTTTGTTGGTGATTATGTTTGTGTATTGGGTAGGTATATGGATGTGCGTGTGGTGTGGAGGGGGTGGGGGAGAAGTCTAGTTTTGTCTAAAAAAAACAACCTGGTCTTGAAGTGTAAATCACTTTAAAGTTTAATGTAGAAATATAAAATAATCTTGTTCAAGGCCACAAAAAACTTTAATCCCTCGCAATGGGAAATAGCAGATTAAGATCACTATTTATATACAATTGGTAAATCATAGTATTGACTGCTTTGAAAAATATCTGGATGATGCCTTTTAATTGGTTCATTGACCTTACTCCATGGTTCAGAAACTGTCTGCAAGATGTATATACATGTAGTGAAACTGTTTTATTTGGAATAATAATCAGCCGTACTTGCTGCAGACTTTCGAGTGAAGCTGCACGGAATAAGGCTATCACTAGTGAAATGTAAACAGTACACAGCGTCTATATATTCATGAAAATAAATAATGCAAAAGTATAGAAAAGTTATTTATGGCTCTTGAACCCTTATCTTCCAGTCAATACTCTCTGCTAGTATCATTATTCGGTATATATACTAAAACAAATGTAGCTGTTGATCTGGAAAAACATACCATAAAACCAATTGAGATAAATTTTGTTAACGTTTGAGAATTGTTATTGTTTGTGATCACTGTATTTACACCTTACTCTGAATGTCGTCCATCATTTTTGGTAATACACAGTATCAAAACTTAGTCCCTTTAAGTTAAACGGGTTCGGTTTGCCGTTTCTTTATTTTGTATTTCAGGAATTTGGTCTAAAAGTAGATATCAAATTAAATACTTAAGAAGTCTGCTTTTTGAGTGCATTCTCAAGCATCTATCTAAATCATTTAGTGAAATTCTCTAAAGCCATTCTTAACTGTTCAATGGATTGCAATAAATTAGAAAGGCTATAAACATTTGTATACACTGGTGAACGTATAACTGCGACAATTCACACGATAAATTGCGAGTCTTCGTTACACAAATCCTTTCCATAAGTTTATAACTAGGGCACTCGTAAATTGTGACATTAGATAAGTTAACATATGCCTGATAGAACAGGCAATTAGATTGTTTGACTTTTGCACGATTTAGTTTTTCATGTGGCACTTTTCATCTAAACATTTTAGACAGAGCGGCGTGCTCGGTTTCAATATATAGGCTATAAATATACAGTGAAAATATATCTGGCACCTACAATGTAAAACCAAATATCCCTATGGACATTAAACAAAAAGCTCTATGCTTCAAATCAAAGAATAGAATAGCATGAGCTGTCAATATGATATTCTTTTGCTTCCCACGGCACATTCCGGTAAAATGGAAAATTAATAAAATAAACGAAATATGTCGTGCTTTGGTGCCATCCTTTCCCCTGGGTCATATAGTGACTAAGGCGAGTACGGCTCTACCTGCCATGGCATATATGCATTCAAATTGTAAAGAACGATAACCCTTGTGTTTTTTAGGAAATTTAAATGACATTCAAAAGTCATCAACTCTATTCAGTAAATAATAATCCACAATTAGATCTATATTTTCAAATTGTATTACAAATGGGGAAGGTATGACACTTGCCATAATTGGCAATAACTGACATGATGGCATTCTTAACAAAAATAATTAATTCCATGTACCTATTATGGCGTAGATATGGCTCCGGACAAAAACTGCTAACGAACAGACGATCAAAAGGCCACAACTCCTGTGTTTTTAGAGGCATCCACTGCATATAGTTCCTCAAGGTTAACTGAAATAGCATTACCAATGTGGTAGATATAGCTCCGGACATACACTGCAAAAGGACGGACGGACGGACGGGCAGATGGTCAGGCGACCAGCGCGAAAAAAAAATACGTCCCTTCGGGAGTGTAAAAATAAAACATCATTGAATGTAATGTATAAACATGTACCTATTTTGTTACAATGTAATTATTCTGCTCAAAAATGAGACTGAAGATATCGAAAGCCTTCAACGTATATGCTATTATATGTTTCAATAAAAAAATGGACATACCCTACATCTAGCCGATTCTATTCTCGAAACATAGATAATGTGTTCAACGAATGTAAAAATGATAAGTAAATACCATTTTAAAGAACATACGGCGAAACATTCCGCATTTTCCGCAAATTCAATATTATCTTATCGTTCCTATAACTCGGGCTTATGGTTACATGGCATCAGAACATCAAATTATAGTTTATTAAATGTTTAATGAGTTAATTGATATTAGTACTTCTTTAATGGTTTAATACCAAGCTCCTCACAGGTAAAATGTTTCTTTAAATATTTTCATGTTATATTTTATAATTGGCTAAAACATGTAATATAATTCAGACTTTGGCAAGAATGCATCTTTTGCAAGTCTGCAGAGATACAAAAAATAATCTTTTGTCTGTTTTCATGAAAACAGCAAAAAGACCACCCAGGTATTTTTAAGTTTCTTAATACCTTTTTAAAATATTTAAGAAATTTGATAAAACATTGTTTGCTTATCATGTTTTAATGATATATTCTATATATGTGTTAACTTTTGAAAAATTGTACACGTCTTTGTCTTTGATATGGTATCTTTAATAAAGACCGACCTTTGCGTTTTGCAACAAATCACGCAGCATACATAGTTTGTATAAGTATTCCATTTAATCAAAACAGGAAACAATTCCTGTCAAACATGATATGTCACTTTTCTTCTTCATGTTCTAATTCTATAAAAAAAATTGTTTTCGTGGAAAAAACCTACTCGTTTCTAATTTGTATTAAATACAACACACATTAGCTGGCGTCTGAAAGTTTTTTTCAGTTACATCGGGAAAAAGAAAGAAGCAGTGTTCTTATATCCGCTATCTTAAAGAGTTTGTAAGATTTATTTCAAGGCAACTGTCTACTTTCTAGTTCATGTGTCTGTTAGTGCATGGACACTAATGTAAGGACTTTTTAGAGTAAATATATAATTATGTTTTCCTTAAAGAACGGCTTACTATTTAGAATGTTAATTTATGTCAGTCACATTTTGCTCTTGTAATGACTGTTAATTCTAGTGTTAATTGAAGGTAATTGTTGAATAGCCACCAATCTAATTCTAAAACTTATAACACCAGAACCACTCGACTTTTGTTCTTACAAAAAAGATCAATCCGATCCAACTGCAAATGAATTATATGAAATATATTGAAGTTAACATTTTAGTCCCGAAGTAAAAGTACATGTTAAAGTTAGTAGTTAGTACAGCAAGAACGAAACAAATATAGAGAAGAAGAGGCATTCTCCGAATACGAAGTCATCATTAACGTCATCTAACAATTGTAAAACTTTGGGAGACATTGTTAAAAGTTTCAATTACAAACGCGTTATAGGTGTATGTGCCATCTATGCATTTGTATGCTTTGAAATTTTCTGTCTTATAATGATTTTACTACGCAGTAAATCCTTTTACAGATATGATAATGAACATGATATTTTCTTAGAAAAATAAGCAAAGGATCAGAAAGTGACACACACTGATGTTACAGAGCGACTGCTAATTGACACTCTTTAAAGTAGTTCATGTTTAGGACAAATGAGTATGGTACAATGTATATTGGTCTAAGTATCAGACAATAAGAGTGCTGTAAAAATCCGTAAATATAAGTAATACGTACGAGTTCTAAGTATATTGGATTTAACTATCTTGTAATCTGCGAAAAACAAATTTACGACCACACTAGTGTGTAAACTGTCTAAGGAATAGAAACAACGATAATGAAGAGAAATTGTTGGATGTTTATGCTCTTGGAAACTTCGAATCTATCATTCTTGTGCAAATATTTAAGGTAATTAATTTTACATCAAACTTACAAACTTGCAATAATTAAATATGAAATGACGAACAAAAGTCTCCTTTCCCTGAACATGTGGGCTTAATTTAGCTGTAACAAGAATTAATTGTGTTAAAATACTCTGCTAATATGATTAGTGGTTTTGATAGTCCTTTCATTACTATCAGCCGTACCTTCGTGCACTCTTAGATCTAGCAAAACATATCAAAATACGTTACAAAACACATAGTTCCACACAAAAATATTAGCTAAATGCATTTATTAGTAAGATATTATGCTTCTGAAAACAAAATCTACAATCATTAGGGATATTAAGCCTCAATTTGTTCAGAAATAAAGACAAAATAATACACACGGCGCCACATCACATGTTTATTGTTATAAATTAGATAAAAATACATTTGAATTGCAAGTTTTTATCTCTGTTTCTACAGCTTGGCTGCAGTAATTGTATAATTGATGGGTTGTATTATACCAACACACCAAAACACTTGGTTTAAAAATCTCTCAATTTGATAGGCTGAGCGTTGAAATTATTGCATTGCTCACACGCTCCTTTTACAGTTTGATAAATAACTTATCTTTTAATAAATGAGTAAGTACTAATTATGAATTACTGCATACATATATAAATAGAACAGAATAATAGAGTACGGTGCTGCTATACTGTTACGTGCATCCTCTTTTCTATTTGCAATCTAATTAAATGTTAATAGAATTTGGTTTAACTCCTATTGTAAGATAACAGTGTAATCTAGTACGTATCTTTCTATCGCCTCTGATTGTAATTAATACTGTGGTTATTACCACACCAAAAGGGATATATAAGCTGATGAGTGCCTAGTCAGCCTTATGCATGTGGCAATTTCTATACTCCCGCAACAACCTCTTTACGTCCACAACCTCTATTCGGCCGGCCCCGGAAAGTTTTATTTTTTCGCAAAAACACGTCCCTTCCGGGCTAGCACGCGGACGTTTTGTTTATTAAACATCATAGAAATGTCACCGTAATTTTTT
>JAUMHA010414710.1:0-10594 GCA_032359765.1 Saxidomus gigantea
GAAGATGATAAAATAAAGACAAACTAGAATCCACAGGCTTAATCTTATATACTGTAGGGTTATGTACATGGCGCATGCTCATATTATACTATAAGATATAGCCTGTGGTAGAACCAAAGATCGGACCGTTGAAAAGGGTCTAAACTTACCCCGTTATTATTTGTATGGAAACCTCTGTCGAAGACTTTTATGCTTTTAGCACCAAATGTAACATTGAAAAACTACGTGGAATCACGTTTCTTCTAATATTTATATGACATAAAAAGTACAAAATACACACCTAGAAAAAAGTTAAGCACCCCCTGAAAGTTATATAGTGACTTTAAAAAATGGTATCATGAAATCACCTTCAGATAAACGAAGGAAAAGATGCTCTAAATCATAACAGCAACCCTCTGCACGAACTGCAATAAGTGTAAGCAGATTGTCTTTAAAAAGATCCGAGGTTCATCTGGAGGCTGAATAGTCAGCGTCAGGGTGGTCACCCAGGCACAGTGAAGGTTTACTCTGCTACTGAACGTAGGAAGTACGGATGTCATCAGAAGACTCAAAGTTGCATTTTTTACTCTAATTCGCCACCTTAAATCTTCCTATGACCTCTGCAGTTCCATACTTAAATATGTTTTTGATTTCGGATAAAACGGCACCCGTTGATTGTTCTGAACAATATGATCCGAAAAGCCCAACATAATATTACATTTTTTTCCGTTTTCTGTGTGCCAGAGGGTTGCTATTATGGATTAAATTCTTCTTCCCTAGCTCAATTTGACGGTGTTTTCATGATAAAGCTTCGTTAGATAAGTCAATTAAAATATTTCAGGGGGTGCTTAACTTTTTACTTTGTGTATATTATCTGATCAGTACAAAAGAATTTTCACTGCATGGTTAAACCTCCTGTTTTTGGCCAGTTGCTATTTTCTATGAGTATCCTCAATGCCTGTATTAGCTACACCAACACTAATCCTGAGTCATACTACTAGTATCAAAACGATAATTGCAGAGGCATCATTTTATCATGCAACGAGCTACATAAGATTGAAAAATCTCTTTAACATACGCTTATGTTTATTGGGTTAAGCCCTTGATATACGCATGCAGAGTCCAAGTTGCGATCCGGTAAAGGTAGTACATGTATCAGCAACTTCCGGCACTCCAAATGCACACCAGTTTCGCTCATTTTTCAGATAAGTGGTTGAACTTTTTTCATATTTTTTGCATTAACCAGGCCTGATTTCGAAAAATCGCGAATGCTTTTCAAAGGCAAAGTGATTTGAGACTTTACCCATGTTCTATGTGTCGTCTGTCTGTGAATTGAAAATTTGACCGAGAAACTGTTCACGTCAGTCGCTCCAAACGGTTGGAAAAATAAATTCAATTTTGATAATTTTAGATATTCGTCCTGAATGGTATTTCTGATTGGAAATGTATACCTTGACATTATGAATGTATGCAATTCTGGCCTTATCGTTAACATAAAATTCATCAATTCCAAACAGAAACTAAATTATTGCAATTTCTATAGCGGCGCTCCGAAAGAGCAATCTACACTCCAAATGCCAAATTGAAAATATAAAGACGGAATCTGTGATAATTCCTTTATGATAACGAAAGCAAAAATGAATTGAAAAATAAATATTAGTTATAATAAGTCAAGAAATAATTTCTAATATACATGTACTGCATGACTTCTGCATACTCCTGGGTACACACGTATAATTGTATGGTATGATTTTTATTTAATTGTATCAGTTACACGACTTTTTATGTACTATTGTAATAGGTAAACTGCAAAGTTCTGACTTGTTTAAATATTGCCATTTATTAACTTGTTGCAGGCAAACAAATCAATTAAGAAATTAGCTCATGTTGTTAGCAGCATTAGCAGCAGCAGCAGCAACAACAACAGCAACAAAACCTAGTCATGGCTATATATAACAACACATCTTTGTCAACTCTTAATTCAAAGATTTGTAACATTTATACCTTCATACTAGCGATTTCGGTTGCAGTTTTGCGACAACTGCATCTTTTTTTTAAACAAACGAATTGAAAAAAATCCTTGCCGTAAATATGACAAGATGCACGCCATTGTCCAAGTTCTTTCTATCCGCCATTAACTTGAACTGGGTTCATCTGAACAAAATGCAAATGAAAGAACATTCCACTTGCTTCCCCTGAGGGCCGGGAAGTCTTGAATTGGTATCATTGTTTACTTTCCACATCACGTGACTCTGGAAATCGGAAACCGGTGTTTACATTGAAAACAGCCGCTTTGTGTCTTCGCACTGACAATGAGTGAAAACAAGCGTTCTTAGGAGTTGTGAAAAAGATGAACAAAACATATAATTAACTCTGTAAAACTAAATACATCGTGAACAGCTAATAAATACCTTTGTGTTCATATTAGCCCCAGGTTTGAACCGCTTCGTTGTTTCTGTAGGAGAAAACGACCCTTCTTAGTTACGCGATTTTTTCACTCTTTTGCGACAATCAGAAAGTGTTCTATGACAACGTGTATATGGTAATTGTAAGTTTAAATGCGTTAAATCCCATTAAACGATCAAAATTTTGAAACAGAGTTCTTCGAGACAGTCAATGAAAGTTGTAATTTGTGTAACTGAAAAGGTAGGTTGGCTGTAATTGGAGAAACCAACACATGAGCACTGGTAATTAAGAGTTAGATTCCTGGTCCTTGTAGATGGTGTTTATATTTTTGACACCTTACATATTACAAAAAAAAATTGTAACACTGGTGTGAATTTTAGATTCCTAAATACTGTATATGCATATTTTTTGTTTCAAATTTCCGGGCGAATCTTATAATCTATAACTGCGTTTTCTAAACTATACAAAAGGTGTGCCAAGCAGTTTCAGCTAATTTCTGCTAGAGATATATTATACTCTTTTAAAAGTTTACATACCATGTATAGCACAAGAAAGGTAAAAGGTAATGTATAATTTATTTAAAACTTGAAAATCAAGTGTATGTATGGTAAATGATTAAACGATCCCGGATACCATAAATGTACCTTTGAAGCAATTCTGCGTTGCATTCTTTTCCTATTTGCAATTGCATACATTTCCTATGTTGGGGCAATGAAATGAGCAATTTATTCTCAATCGTTTTAGTCTTTTCTTGCAAAGTCCAGCGTATAATTATTTCTAGTATACTTTCAACATAAAATTACGTACAGGTAGCATGCTAGCGTATTACGCCTTTTATCTAGATTTGTCGTTAACTTTTATTTTCCGAATAAAACTGTGTCCGATGTGAGTCATGCATATTTTTCTTTTTGATAGATGAAATAAATGCAAATTGACTACTTTCATCATTTTTACGTTGTTAACTTAAAATCAAGATACAAAGAGCTCGCTTATTTTCTCACTGCTGTAAGCGGCCAGGCTTTTGGTCCGCGAACACGCCTATAGTCGGATGTTAAACGAAAAAGGTAAACGTTTCTATGCTAGAAAATTTGAAAATCGACATAAAGTTTGACTTCAAAGGCTTTTTTATAAAATTTAGAAATAACTGCTGTAACTTTTTATACACATTTTAGGATTTTCATGTGTTGCCAACGACGTCAAAAAATTTCAGAGCTTGCCAGATCTAATCGCCATTGAAGCGTATAATTACATGCATTTTGCATTAATATTTGTCCGGTACTTATTATCATTCCGTACATTACCGTAAATTAATTTACGGCGTCTATGTGTAGATAGATTTTTATGATATATTTCAGTTAATTTTGAATATATTTTTTCCAACAATAGAAAATCCATTTTAAATCAATTTGAATAGTTTTTTTAGACTGTAGTACAATCTCATCATATACATGCATATAGTGAAATGTGTCAACTGTATAAGTGCAGTTTATTGCCATTTTTACAGAATTACAAGATACTATTTAGTATCGTATATTTTTTCTGTAGAGCTACCGTTTCTTGAGCTTGGTTTGTTTTTTCCTACACGTTGTCCGCACTTAAAAAAAAGGATGTATTCACATCAAAATATTCGACATAATGAAACCTTATAAAAACAAATGCCATTATTTTTGCAGAACTTTGGAAGATTTGTAAGAATTGCTACTTTAATGAGTGATCTTACATCTTACTACTTATTTACAAAAGTACACGTGATACATGTATATTGCTTATATGCAATTCGTAGAAGCACTAAAACGAAGAGAAAATTCAACAGTCGATCGACCCTGGTCGACATGTTTTATTCCAAGGAAACCACTTTTTCTGCTTATTACATTTTCTTGGTATACCGATCCATTAATTGACACATGGTTCGCTTATTCTGTTTTCGAAAAGATTACAAAGGTACTGTAATAGTATAACATTTTTTCACTTTCGTTTTAATGGCAAAACCTTGTTTACATTTCACCAAACTTTTGTAAAGCTATGGGAATCACAGCCAGTCACACTGAGTTACATCTTGCTATAAAAGAGTATTCTAAGAGCATTTTTGTGTCGATTTTCCCCGTCATTTCACCCTCGACGGGACGGTAATGTCATAGTTTCCACGTCTTTTACTCGAGTTCGCAACTTCCTTTTCAGAATTTGCGACGCTCTCACGCGCGTGCTGTTCATCGATTTGATCGGAAGTTAACGACACAGCGTGAACATCTCCGAATGCCAGTCTAAATTTCACGCTACAACGAACCTTCAGACATGATTGAACTCGTTACAGTTTTATATATTGATTCATTCAGAATACATATTCATTTATCATTAATTAATTTATTTATTTCTCATTCAGTCATCATGTATATTTATTTACTTGTTCGTTTATTTTATCTATTTAAACCAGCTGTGAGTTCAGTTGCATTTTAGAAGAATTGAAATTTTCTAAAAAAAAATAATATTGGACATGAAATTGTCTATACATATGTATAAGCTAAGTCACTCCGTCTAGTTTCATACACGCATAGATGGCTTGGCCAACGGGGGTTATGGGGCTTTTATACCTGCTCCGGTAGAGCAAAATATGAAAGACGTCCGCTCCTGTGCAAGATCAATGAGTAAGCGGGCTAAACACATTTTCGGATACAGTAGAACCTATATAAGCAGTCACCTCAATAAAGCTGCGACCTGTCTTAAACAGCCAATATTACCGTATCCCAAATAGTATTTTATATATTAAGTACACCTTATACAATCAAACCTTTGGTTTGACCGTATAAGTTTATACTGATTTATTTTAGCTCGACTGTGAAGAAAACTTGCAGCTTATCGAGTCACTCTCGAGTCTGCTCTCTGGAAAAACCAGTACTGGTGTCATATGAGGACGTACGTTCGTGACCCCAGTGGGGCTCGAACCCGCAACCTCCGAGATGAGCGACAGACACCTTAACATCTAAACCACCGCTCTCCATATTATACGTCCAAGTGCTTTATCTGGTATATTTATGCATACTTAAGCTGGGCGCTTGATCCAGGTCAGACTGTATAACCGGATGCAACACTGGCTTGCAAATTGAAAAAAATTCTGTATGAAAAGTTTTTGACAGACTGCGCCAACTTGCGAAGTATTCAGACGACGTTCTTTGACTTTTATAACTTGACCTATTATTTATATCTTCCGCCGGTTTAATCTAGAAACAATAACAATGCCGGCAGTTCATTAACACCTGGTCACGTTGACTTCCGAATGATTTAATTAAACTTTCATCACCTGGGATTTTACACCTCCCTTCCTTGGAAACCTGCAACGAGTCTTATTTCCTTGTGAAGAAGGAATTTCACCTCCCGGCTCCAGACTTTATTGTCTTCCTTTAATTTTGAACCAGATAATCAAAAAATGGGCGTCATAAATTTCCGCATTGTTGATATGATAATCTGTGTCTATTAAAGCTATTACGGACACTTTAAAATTTTCTCGCATCACTTTCTGTCCGGGTAATAAACCCTGGGTCTGAATTGGCTAATGTTTTCGTCGCCCGATCTAGTAGCGGCAATAACTCTGCCTTAGTAACGTTTGAACGGCTCGTCTTCAAAGGTGTACAACATTTAACAGTGAGCTTTGATTAGGAACTTAAAGCAAGGTAGCGGAATTTCAAAAATTAATTATACAAGTTTAAGAACCTGTGAAAATTTAAGAATATTAGTGATTTATTGCGAGTGAGACATTTGTAACGGCGAAAATAAGGATGTAAAATAGAAGACATTAATTTCTAAAAATAGAGGCCATTAATTTCTAAGTGAATAAAATCGGCCATGTTGTTTTGTAAAGCACTACCGACGTTTACCCTTACCGTGTCGGTGACAACTGATTCTGAATAAAATCATCAGTTGTATGCCTTTCAGAGGTTAGACCCTACGAAAGATGACAGTAAACTCCGTATATAACGAACTCCTTTGGACGATTTAAATTGTTCGTTATATCCGGAGTATGTTATATCCATTTAGTATTTTCATATTTAATGCAGAAGAGATAAATCGGGTCAAGAAAATGTGTTTCTTATATCCAAAATTTCGCTATACCCGTTGTCGTTATATACGGAGTTTACTGTATAAGGTATTCCTGGTCAAAATTCTTCATTATAATACGTCTATGTGAAAATGATTTCATCAACTCTTGTCTGCTAGTATCTTTTCTAAAGCTATTTCTCGTTTGTTATTCCTTCAAGTTAAAACGCCTTGCTGGTAAACAGATTTATAATTGTATATCGTTTATGGAAATCAATGATTCCTTGGCCGCAACATCATTGATGTACCAGTACCTCAAAAATGGGAACGTTTTCTATATTCTTTTCACAAAGTTTTGCAATACATAACACAATTTAAGGAATGTATTTGAGAGTCATGGCTTCGAGCCTTGCTACTGGTCATATTTCGTTATGTAAGGAAGTTGACAGTTTCTTACGAAAGAGAAGAATCCTGGTTCTTCCAAGGAATGATGGTTAGGTAAAAAATCTTCCCCCTCCCCCCGATCCCCGAACCACCCATCCCCGCCGGTAAAAATGAACGAAATACGGTTGAAACGGGCGTTAAACTCATACAATAACAACGAAAGTTTATGTTGGTTTTCTGAAAGTTTCAAACTTTACCATATTTGTGTACATCAGTCAACATGCAGGGTTGTAAAACACGGCCCAAAAACGCGCTGTAAACTATAAATAGCCAGAAATCTTCTGAATGAGCAGTAAACATCCAAAGTACAAGAAAACTATCAAATTTTAATCAATATATTTGTATTTTGAGGCTAGTGTAAATATAATTACTATTCTTTTTTGACAGCACAAGTTTCACGTATTTAACTAATTGTTCGAAAGGAATGCGTCAAAACGAAAAGGATCTATCGGAGTATTACAAATGATATATCGCGTTTCAACTATACAATTGTCTCTTCGCCAACACTCTAAAGAGTCATTTAAAACCACTACAAGTACATTTAATACTCTTTTTCAACAATTTAATGAAAATAGAAATCAAATTAGTTGAATTCGATTGCAGCGTTTAGCGCCGCGGTTTCAAGTTGCATCGAGATGGTATTTAAGAGTTTTTATGCTCTTGGCGGGCTGCTTCGGACCCCTAGACACTACTTAGCGCCTTTAAAGCGTGTAATTAGAAGATAAGGTCCGCCGATGTGCCGTCGGCATGAAAACGATACCGTTTGTTGGTACACAGGATGTCAATGTCGATTTGTGTACGAATTTTTCATCTATGGGACATAGGAAGCGACATGGCGCAGAAATAATTATGTGTATACACGTGAAGCACCCGTTTTGACGCCGCATGTCACTAGCAATTAGCTTGTAAAATGAACATATTTTTCTTTTTAGAGCTTTCAACACTAGAGAATGCGGCTTGATTTTCGTTTCTGAAACCGTTTTTGTAAAAAATACCCATTTTTTCTTATGATGATGTGCACACAGGAAAAACAATGCAACAGAAATATGCACACGTTGAAAAAATATCCGTACCTACCCATTTCGAACGAATCTGCGCCTTTTTGAAGTGATAAAAATAGAATTCTGCGTGAATGTAATAATATATGTAGACATGGTCGGCTCTAAAATGGCATGGTTTTGAGGCATTTGTTTTATTCAGTGAAAAGGTTGTTTGCTGCCTAAATATTAGCGCATTGTTAACCTTTATTATGATAACATCTGGTACATTTGTCGTTAACAAGCTGTATGAATAGGATATAACAAAAATGAAAAAAAAATGAATAAAAATGATAACGTGCACACGCTGTATACCCAACGCCCACGACACACTTGACTATGTCTAGTCATATTTTCCGCAATTTGAGTGAAACTTTTTACAAGAGGATCGTATGCCTTAAATTACAAACGTTGGGTAAAAAAATACCTCTTTACGAAAAAAATGGTGTGACGTTGAATCTAGATAAAAATCTACGATAACTTTAGGAGTGTGGCTAAACATGTCAAAGGTTCGAGTCGAGGGTATAGATCACAATAAAAAATAATAACCCCGTGTTTGATAACATGTTATTATATATTTTGTAGTTTGACAATGATGTATTCTACAACAAGACCCAGGTTGACTCAAATCAAAGACCTGTGTCATGAGAGAGGGCACTAAGAGATACTTTTGGTGCTAAACATTTCACTTAATTGGTTTAAATATATGTTACAGTCCTTAAGCCTTAAAATCAGGCATCAATTATTAATGCACAGGTCTAGTTTTTCAAAAGTTTTATGGGGTGTAAAATTAGAGGTTAAACGACACTGTTAGAAAAAAAGGGACTTGATGAATATGAATAAAAATGACAGAAAAAAGGAAAAAGTAAAACATGTTGCTCAATAAATCATACAGTCCATACATATTTGTCCATTTTAAACTGCTACTTATGATTAAGACTAAAAAACCGTACATGTCGGGGCAGATAAAGTATACTGCTGACCTAACTAAAACCTATTTGCCCGCTTAGTATGCCCTAGGAGCTGTAAAATTCGACTTCATGATTTTTTTCAGGATGTTCAACGGGGTACTGTGCATCGCATGACGTAGCATAATAAAAAGAACATCTTTATTTTGATGTATTATGCTAACTTTCTACGTCGTATATTGACGAATAAATATGTTTAAACTAAAACATAGAGACGCAGATATCAATCCCTTGACGGCTATACTGATAATAATAAGAGGATATTAAGTTTTAAAATTAATTTTTCAAAACGTAGATATCTTGGACATAACATCTGTGTTATAACTCGTGCTTGAGGTATTGCATATACCAGTTTAATTTTGACTAACAACATTTTAATGCGCAAAATATTCCATCAACCTGTTGGTTGTAGAAGTCGGCTGTTGGACCGAAAATGGCTCATTGTAACAAAACTTAAAGCGATTATTTCAAACAAGAAATATTTCAAAAACATCCGCAGACGATATGTACAGAAACCAATTGCTCGGGAAATGTAGCCACACAATATAATCTCATTTTAATATTAGGCCTTCATTCATACTCACTGGAAAGTGAAATCAATTTTCTGCATTTAAAACACGAAATATTTTCGTAGAATAAAATCATTATATTAATCAGTCGTAGTGAAAAATCAACGTAAAATGGACGCTCATCTTCCCTTACAGGATGAACAAATACTACTTCCGGTACAGCAAACACGCTCTAAAACCCTTATTCTGTCTCTTGATTCAGTTTTTGGAAACTTTTGTTCAAAAACTTGTCGATTTTTGGGTGAAACTCGGTCCAAAAGGCGAAGAGGGCTTCGTCCATATTGTTCCAGTCAAGTACGACATAATCTGACAGGAGGCATAAAAGCGTCTACTGAATCTGAAGAGGTAAAACGGTCGGGTTTACTACTTCAAAGAAAACGGTATTAAAATCCCGGACAGCCTCACTGAACCATTCTAATTTCCGATTTTAAAAAATAAATGGCACAGGTGCTCGTGGAGAATTGAGATCAATGGACATTTTACGTCTGATTACTATCGAAAAATATCTTATGAAAATGTATGTAAAAATGCACAAGTCCCAAAATAGAGAATATAAAATCTGTTTTGAATTCAATTTATGACAGATTATATCAGTAATCGCTTGGTTTCACATATTTTTACGGTTGTAAGTTACCTTACAAGGTCCTTAAATTAATATAGTCTAAAATGTACCGCAAAATCATAAAGCAATGTTGTGATGAAAGAGCTGTTACTATTATAATAAACAGTACAGATTATATTATTATGCATTAATGCATACAGTAAGCTGACATCGGTATGAACATGTTTAACCTTTGAAAAAAGAGAATTTTAGAAATGTTTACTGTCAATACTGTGATATAATCTAAGCAGCATATGCCCCCCTCCCCCACCCCCACCCTAACACACACCACACAAAATAATACAAATCAACGAAAGTTAATATTCCGATAGCTTGGTCAAAACTATTTTAAATGACTTATGATATGTTTTATAACATTTACTTTCCAAATATTTTCACTGTAATAAATTTGAAATAATAATTTGCATTGTTTTTTCTAACATACTTTAATACTTTCTTAAAAATGTTTCTATGCACTTATAAAAAAAAATCCTGACTTGCAGCACATACAAATGTATGAGGAATCAATCGTGATTGAGTAAAAAGAGGAAAACCTGTGAA
>JAUMHA010414754.1:0-22348 GCA_032359765.1 Saxidomus gigantea
ATGTTACTACGAACTTCTTCAGTTTATAAAGCAGTCTTTTGGGGGTATTAATCACATTTAGTGATAGCTCTAGTTTGTAAAGGACCCCCTTCAATTACGACACAATTAACATGAAACACTTTTGAGCGATATTTCTAATTAAGTCATCTTTAGATTAAGATATGGTTTTGCGTCATTATTTTACTTTGAGTTTCTGGTTAAACTTTCGTGTTTGGTTGGTCTTTTGCCGTTGATAAGACTTACTTAATCTGTTAGTAAGAGAATAGAAAAATGAGAAACGTTTGGTTTTGTAAGATCAGTCTGATTTAAAACAATCTTATTTAAATATAATGTTTTAAAATGCGACATGTTTCATACATTATTTTCAGAAATATAGCATCATTACATACCTTTAGCAAAGTATTCTCCTCAAAAATATCGTCGCAGTCAACAGCATGTTCAGGCTTGCCATAGCACATTGCTTCTCCGTCTCTTTTTAAAGTTGAAAGAGACAAAAAATCACTTTCATGTTTTGGACACTGCACACGTATCTCGTATATTTTATTTGTATGCCTGTATACATAAAATATTTCTTCTATTCTTTTCTCTAAAGTTTCTAGAATGTCGAATAATTTTTGGTTCTGTAGTGTGTGCTTTTTTGAGAAATTGTTTATCACAATGTACACGCGTGATGCTTCCCAGAAAATTGCCATTTGTTGTGTCTCCGTTGCCAGACGAAAACATGCATAGAGATTGTAGATTTCGGGTTTCATATCTCTTTCGACCAGTTTCCATTCATTCAGAAGACCCCCGATAAGAACATGGAAGAAAGTAGGAGGCATATGATTGTCTGGGAATACTATCTGGAACTTTCTCCTCTCAAATATGTGCCCAATTGCATTATCTTTGGCCTCCTCTTCTCTGTGCGGGAGTAAGCAAGGCAAAAGGTACTTTGTGACATCTTCATCAGATTTGTAAGGTCGAATAATCGATAGCTGTATTAACATATTTAAAAGTTTGTCCACGTTGTCCTGCATTCCTTTGTATTCTGACAACAGTTTAGCAGCTTCCATGATATAGTCGTAGTTTATGATACCATTGTGGTTGTACATCCCTGTGTGATGTTCCGCGGGAATGCGGGCGTGGGCTTGCATGTAATAAAATCTATAACGAAGGATTTTCCGTAATAACACGTTACAGAAAACATCAAATCTCATGGGATTAATATTCTGTAAAATCCGATCATAATTGACAGAAATACATGTTGTTGAAACGCACAAGTCATATACAATGCTTATAATACAATATGTTTGGAGTGTTAACAAGGTTTTAATTTTATTTGGCTGTGTAACATAGCTTTTGACTCAAGGTAACCTAGATTCAGACCTGGCTTATAAAACAGTATGACAAACATTTAAAGGATGGTGTTTTCTTTGATTTTACAGTGTGACCTTTGTTTTAACTGCAAGCGTCCCCGATACTAACTTGACCTAGAAATCTTGAGGGGAAAATTCTGCTCAATTTTCATTACGGTTGCATGTCAAATATAACTTCTAGAGTATTAACAAGACATGTGTGGACAGACAGACAACAAGCAGACCAAATTACAATGCGCACAACTTGATTTCTTATTGAAGTTTCCCACAAAGTTCGATGAAAATCCAACAAGGAGTTTTGTAGATAAAGAGCGGACAATATATTTTCATATCCCATGCCCCTGTGGTCGTGACCTTTAAATATATAACACATATTACCGTATGCACAGTTAAGTTCATATTGATGCTTTCCACCAAGTTTGATGAAACTCTAATGAGTCGTTTTGGATATGAAGAGTGGCAAAAAGTTTTTCACATTTCATGCCACTGTCACATAAACCTTTAACAATATGATGCCAAATTACGCTATATACAGTGAGACTTCATACAGATGCTTCCTACCAAATTTGAAGTTTGATAAAAATCCAAGACGTTTTGGAAATGAAAAGAGGACAATATATTTTCATATTTCATTTCAGGTATCTGTGACCTTGACCTTAACAACATGACCCCAAATTACAATATGCACAACTACATAACAAATGGATGCTTCCCGCCAAGCGTAATGAAAAGTCCAATAAGGGTTTTTTAGATGAATAATGGACAATGTTTCATGCCCCTGTGATAATTACATTTAACCATATGACCCAAAATTACTAAATACACAATTAGACAGTTCAACCAAGTTTTATAAACAAATCCAACATGGGATTTCGGAAATGAAGAGCGGACAACTTTTATCTTAGTTCATGCCCCTTGTGACCTTAATCATTGACTTAATATCCCCAAATTGTAAGATACACTAAACTAAACTTCATACTGATGCTTCTCATCAAGTTAGATGAATTTCGAACTACAGGTTTTGGAGAAGAAAAGCGAACAGCATTATTTTTACATTTCAGGCCTCTATGACCCTTAGTTATAATATGTACAACTAGACGTCATACCTATGTTTCCAACTAAGTTCCATGAAAAAGCTAACAATGAGTTTTTGAGATCAAACTCATAACCCTACCTTTCTTGCCACTTTTCAACATATATTCATATACGTCACGATGTGTGTGTAGATTGATATTTAAAAATCAAAATCGGTTTAAAATTATGGTTCGCGATTACTTTACAATTGTAGCTCAATTAATAAAATACTCATACATATATGACACCATGGCGTAGATATATTATGAAGGCGATCATTTTCAAAAAGGAGCTTTTGTAAACTTAAGTAAGCAATACCTGCAATACTGCAGTCTTTGATTATTCCAGTGCGAAAATGCAAACTATCAGATAGTTTTTCTTTGAAGTCCATGCTTAGGTCAACAACAAGGACATAAACGGCCGACGGTGACATAAAAACCTGATGCGTTGAATAATACGTAGATTGACCAGCGATCTCCCAGTATGATATGTACATCCTTTCTCCACTTGAGTGATCTTTTTTACGAAGAATATTCTTCAGGTATCGGACTCTTGATTTTTCTTTGTTAATTGCAGTGTACGGTTCTTGTGTTGCTACTTCAATGTCGTCTTCGACGTATGATCCTAGTTGATATTCTAATGTTTCGAAGTCTTCTTCATCTATGTCCCCGCTTTTTTCGGAAGATTCTTCCAAATCTCTCTGTACAGCTTTCATTGCTTGTGCCATTCTTTGGACATTGAGATCCTCAGTATAGCCTAGAAAGTAAAATGGAACTGAGAGCGGTCACATACAAAATATTGGAATCCTAGGGTATAAAGGCCCATGAAATGCGCATTAGTGATAAAGTGATAAAGCATATTAGAAAATATAAATTCGAACGTTACCTTAATCAACGCATGGAAATCTAATGGATAATTTTGTAAAATTTATTGTTCTTTCATAGATCTTCACCTTCTGGCTTTGTTTCCCATTGCTTTTCTCCGTTGATCTCAATACATCTGGAAGATATTTCACTAATTTCAAGAGCTTCAGTGGGTTCCTGCTGTTCATCTGGACATTTGACTTCCAGCTTGTGGAGTTTTGAAACTATTGTTGTTTTGCCAGCACCCTGGTTTCCGATCATATTTACCCTAACATGATTTGACTTGGCTCTTCCGTATTTCAACGTTTTACTTAATAAAATCCAGTGCTCGCCTTTAATTTCTGTTGGAAGTTCAATTTCCTTTGTATCCTTGCGTTCTGAAAAACAGTAATATAATCACAAACCAAATGTAGATGACCCTGAGAAGAACAGAATTTCTCCAATATATCATGTTTCGGTAATTAATTTTACACCATAAAAATTTATTACATACAAAGTATTATACAGCAGCAGCTAAATATGAAAAATAAAAGTGTCGACATAGTGTTTGATATTCTAACACGATACCAAACTGTTCTTATATAGATAAAATATTATGTATATTGTTTTACGATAAAATACATACGGTAGATGACGAATACACTCGTTCCTTGCACTCACGATTTAAATTCTACGCTACCGAACTACCGACTGTATTATATTCAATGATAAATATAGGGACACATTCATTTTTTCTTAATAAAAGCTGCCACTCAATACTTCAATCAACGTATCAACATAATATAATTTTTAAATGTGAATGGAATACATATGTTTTTGGCAATACGTTGGGTCAATTATATAGTTACGTGTAATAACACGTTTCAAGCAAAATCTGTGTTTAAATGTGTATGTGTTTAAGCAAAGTCGGTAATATGTATGAAATACTTGTTACATATATGTGTAATTTAATTTTATGTATTACGTTATATATTACAACATTTCACGAATAAACCTTTCTATAAAAAGATGTGCGTAGCAAAAATGGAACATACCAAATGTCGTCACAGATTCTAAAACTTGGTCTTCACCGCTACTACCAGATGAAGAAGTTTTGGATCTTTCCTGTAACGGTGTCACTACTGATTTACTGCTAACTTCGTCGTTTTCAGCGTTGTTTATTTTAATATTTCTTCGCTGTGCCTTTCCAATCGTTGTTAGAACATTGTCTATGATTTGTTTCTTCTGTGCAGGGGTCATGCCTTTTGGTAAATACTCAAACTCTGCCGTTGTTGGGTCAGTGTCATTTTCATTTTCTAAGTACTTGATGGTATGAACGTTTGTTCCTTTAAACTTTGTTGATAGGTTTTTAATTGATTCGGCGTCATTCACATCAACAAGTCCGGGGGCTTTAACATAAACAAATACTCTGTTGGCATAACTGTTGAAGATTCCCTTATTCAGATGTGTCCATCCAGGTGTGTTGAGATTTGGAGTGAGGACAATATTTATGGGTCTGCCTGCAACTGTTGGCGTTGCTTTGCCACCAACCATTCTTTTGATAAGCAAGTTCTGACGGCAGCTGAACTGTTTGAATGCATTCTTTTGCTTTATGAATGAATTTGCGATGTCGCATTTAGCCTGAAGATTATGCCCAATGATTAAGATGTAAAGTGGGTCTGCAAAACAAATACGAAAACTTTATTATACATTGCCTATAAATATTTGATATTACGGGTGGGTAATAACTTTATTTCAAAGGTTAAGTACTCTACAATTTTAATTGGTTATATTTACTTACGAAATATAATTGGTAGTATTGTTGAATTCAGGATTTATTCTAAATGAAAAGTATTGTGTACGACATATCATAAAGCACCAAAAATGGCAAAAAAAACCATTTTAATCTCAAAAGAAAATGCGCGTGTTATTTTGACAGGTTCTTCGAATTAAAAAAGTGCATGCAATGTTCATTTTCAATTATAGCTGCAAAATTTTAGCAAACGTTTCAAAGCAGAAATTTGAAGGAAGTGTAATTTGTATTAAGTATATGTTAGTGTTCATTAATAAGCATTTACAAAATTAAATGGGTCTAGAGCGGCGCATTTGTAAATGATCATTAGTGAACATTAACCAACTTAGTGTTTGAAATTATTTTTTGTTTATAGATTTAATAGTCCCGCCCACATTGCTACACATCACCCTGCTGCTGGGCTAAATATGACCTAATCCAACAGTGAAAATGTCAAGAGTAAGGCATTGGTGATTAATTTTCAAAACTGTGTGAAAAGTCTATTTATTATAAAAGATGATGGGAAGAAAATAATCTTTGACATCTATAGTATATTAAAATGATGAAAAAGAGGTACATTTTATTAGCATTGAATTACATTTTTTCAGTTATTGTCACTTTCGGATATAATATCCCTTACAGTAGAGTCTTTTAAGACTATACTGGAAGTATCTTTTCTTCTAGTGAATTTTTTTTGAAGGACTTAATAAATTGTTGTTGTTTTTTTCTATTTTTATTTCTGAAATTGCTATTAAAAGTAAGTAAATAGTTTTTGTTTTGTTTTTAAAGTGTAGTTTGTAGTTAAATCATTACAAATGAATATTTTAATTTGTTGCTCGTTTATTTTTGTAGAAACAGATTATATTCAGCCTTGAAATATCTCCCTGCGACCTCACATTATCAAATTGACTTGCCACAGACTAGCAACGCCTCCATCAATGCATGTTACGCATGCGCAAAAGAACTTGATAAAAGTAGTCAATTTACTTAGTTAATTGAATCACAAAGAGAGTTAAAACTGATTTACCAAAATAAATTTTACAACATTTTTGAAAAATACTGCAATAATTTCAAACAAGTATTTATCAAAAACATTAATCTAGACAATCTTTTAATGTCAATATTGTAATAAACAAAAGAATTCGTATTTTACTACGGCTGCGTTTCCCTTAACGCTAAAACAGGTACACCTGTCCACATCTGTTTTGCATTATCGAGGTATATGGATATATATTACTCGGCCAGATTTAAATCAATGGCGGGTCGTACCGATTATAGCCTCTTTAGAGGATGGTGGACCCAATAAGCACAATTACAAACAATTAAATCAATGGTTATGTCGAGGCGGTTAACATATATCCCTATATACCTCGTCAAAAATAAATAATATTGTATTACCATTTCCTTTTTCAAATTTGTGCCAAATGTAGGAAAAGTGACACTTCTTGAAGTTATAGGGCCACGATTCATAGTGATTTAAATAAGCACGTTAATGACCGTGGAGTTTAATTGATGTGGAATGATAACTGCAATAATTGTAGCTCTTCATAAAACAGATTTTCAAGTAGCCTCGATATAGATTTGGTAGGATGGTTTTGCAGTTGATAAGATCCGCGTTTTTCAGTAAATTAGAGCCACTGAAACTGTTTGGGGGGGGGGGGGTAATTGAAGATTAATCGCAGCCTTGAGAACATGGCGGATTTCGTGTGTTTCAATCATATCAAACGGATATTCTACCAGCATATATCTTTTTTTTAACTGCAGCTCACTGCGACTTATACACAAATATCTTCCATGTCGCCCATTTTGGCACCAAACTTTAATTAACTTTAATAAATATCTAGTATTTCTCAACCTGTTTATGAACTAATCTCTATAGAACTTTAAATACGTTTAAATACCTTCCATTTTAGTAATGATTATTTCAGTCTTCTCTGTTTTAAACGTATTTCATCGTTCTTGTAAACAAACCATTACTTCCTGGATACGATACCTAGAAGATCTTAAACCTGATTACCGTGAACAAAAGAGTCATTCAATTACTAAAGTACAATATGAAGATTTAAAGAGCGGACATTTATCTTATTATGTACAGCGTGTTATAAAACCCATCAGTAAATAGGAGAGGTCATGATGGCCCTATAACAGTCCACTTTTAACAAGAATGCAGATGAAAAGGTCATTATAAACGTCAGTCATGGGAATATTTTTAATAAGTTTGCAAAACTTTGCACAAATATTCCAAATTTCATCTCTCTAACTCTAAAATTAGGCCAAAAGTCAAGGTCAAAGTTGAAATCTGCATTCAACCATGTACAAACGGTTCAAATACTGTAACGAGCCGAGGGCCTAAGACACAGCAGATCCATTCAGTGAAAAGCATACTCAACCCTGAATGGGTCTCTGTGCCTTATATATACTACCCTAATCCCCATCACATGTACATGGGTTTTAAATTTGCATATTATCATCATATGCGACCGAACATTTTCACTACGTTCACCGATCGTTACAATACCATTGTCATAGCTTCAAAAACAGGAAAGATGGTCAGCAGGTAAACAATCTTGGTACAGGACAATTTGGCAATGATATCTGCCAAATATCTATAGTTGGCAAAAACCACAAGGCCCAGAACTCATGTATTTTGTATGTAGCATTGTCAACTGGTTATCTCTGTTCAAATCATATATTGATTAAAAATTGCCCACAGTCAGGACATAGAGTTATACATAGAAATCTTCAATTCGACAACTGTACTTCTCTAGAACCGTCAGAAACATTAAGTACATATTAACAATGCACCATTGTCTAGTGTTTGTCACATAAGTTTATTAAAAGTATGCCCTTTGATTAAAATTTAATACGCCAAAGGGTTCACTTGCTTTAGATATACATTATAAAGGAAAACTTCTTTTCAAAATCGTATTTCTTCAAACGACAACGACAAGAGCTTAGACACTGTTGTAGCATTGTCAAGTATGAAAAGATACTAAGATACATATCATGCCCCTTGGGTCAAAATTAACCCCGCACGGGACAAAAAATCTTTTGTCTAAAACAGTAAGTCCTTAGACATTCGGTTTTAAACGGCATCGTCTAGCAATTCTTTACCAAGTTACCAGTTTGTTCAGATCATCCCATGGCCACGCACAAATAGTTTGTTCTTTTACTAACTCTTACATAGTATAGTATTATACATTGTACAGTGGTTACCCTACCACAGTGTGGTTGCATTTAGCTACACAAAGCCACGCCCGGTGACTCATCGTGTTTTCGAGTTTTCGTCATCGTGTTTTCGCGTTTTCGTCATCGTACTTTCGAGTTTCGTCATCGTGTTTTCGCGTTTTCGTCATCGTGTTTTCGATTTATCGTCATCGTACTTTCGAGTTTCGTCATCGTGTTTTCGCGTTTTCGTCATCGTGTTTTCGATTTTTCGTCATCGTACTTTCGAGTTTTCGTCATCGTGTTTTCGCGTTTTCGTCATCGTACTTTCGTGATTTCGTGTTTTCGCGTTTCAGATTATTTCATTCACAGGCGATGGCCCTAACGGAATTCCGTATTTTCGAGGCATTTGGAGTTCTTAAAAGCTTTATACCAAATATATCGTAATGTCGACTGTGTATATAGGACGAGGCAGGCTGATTATCTTCCGTTTACTCACTTCGTTTTATCAATGTATACTACGTTTAAAGAGTATATTAACTATGTATATAAAAAACCTGCGACACCGAAGGATCGCCCAAATAAAACAAAATGAAGTTCAATAGCACAAATATTCATCGTCAGTGAATTCCTGATAAATTGCCAAAATATGCCCACGGATAAATTACGTATTCCAATATTGTCTCTATTCTGCTTCGATGCGAAACTGTAATTATGTAATATAACTGCACATACCTCCCATTTTAGTAAAAGTTATTCCATATCCTGTTTTTAATTAAAGTACTTTTTCAGCTTTTTTCTTCGTTGTTTTATAAACAAACAATTAACTTCCTGGATACAATACCTGTAAAACACGCTACGTTAAGCATGATTGCTATAAAATCCATGAATGGAAATAGTAAAATTAGTGTCTCATACTGGAAGAACATGAACTCTGTAAGGTTAAGTCACCATAAACTAAAGAATGTCATTAAACTAAAGGCACTCTTAATCATTTTCTAATAGATATTCAAAATTCTATGTGAAATTATGTTTTCTTAATATCTTCCGGTAGACAAGAGTTAATTAAAAAGCGGAGTGTTGAATTTATTATGCAAGTTCGTAACTGAACTGAAAAACTGTTCTCTTTCAATGAAATTCAATCCCGGGGACAGTCGATAAAAAGGGGGCAAATTGAGTTGGTGTGTTTTCCTGACATTTCTGCTTTTTCTGTGTAATATCCATAAAACAATGAATATTGTAATTTGTGTGTAAGCTATTGAACTACAAGTAATAAAAATAAAACTCTTTGAAATTTTCTGTGAAAAGAATCACGATACGCCTGTTTAAAGTGAAAATCCTTTTTTAAAAAGTCGCTTTCCCATGTTTGCTCGATTAATACGTTTTTGATTTAGCAGTGACAAAATTTTTGAAAATGATTTTATAGACTGCGATGTTTCCTGCATATTCTGACCGCTTCTTTTCCCCAGGACCGCACTATTGCCCATAAACTGACTTTTAAAGAACGGTGATAAAATTCTGATCTATAAATATTTTTATATGATGACATACGCAATAATTGGGTGATTTTCAAATTAAGCTTCAGTTCAGCGATTTACCATTCCTGTATAAAATTAGAATAAGTACTATTGCCAAGTTCGGAATACGTCACTTTCTGATTTGCAATGTACCTAGAAAACAAGCTGTTACTTCAACGGGAGAAACGTAAATATTCTTAGCATTTTGTGGGGGTCTATTAGAAATCTAATAAATATGTCTTCGTTTCAATACAAGTATATCTTTATTGTAGGAAAACTGAAAATCAGAACATGTGTAGGTATTTGATAAAAGGGCATTAAAGAGATATCAGATTATATCAATTTTATAATACGAATAATATATTCGTCCTCGATGGTGCCATTGACTAAGGTCTGGTATACGTTGACGAACGGGTGTGCGGAATAAGTCATACAACGTCGACTTAAGCTCACCCATATATCGTTTAATATAGTTTGAAAATATACCTCTCTCCTTTTGGTAGTAATGTAGGTAAATATAAAGGTGAAATGCTGAGACTGAAACATTCTATATACACTCAACAGGTTTAGAAACGCAAAAGTGGCAAAATATTAATTTCAACAGTGTTATCGTGTTTCAAATTTATTCATATTTCATACACAACAAAAACAATATAAAATTGAATTCTTGTAAAAGTTTCAATAATTCATCGCAAAAAATGACTTAGATAGAAATAAAAACAATAGCGTCATTCAAATAAAAATGTTCAACAGGGGAAAGCTTTGCGTTTCTAAACCTGTTGAGTTTATTCATTGGTACTGGTTAGAGTCGCTGACTTGAAATCCCTGTAACCTCTCATATATTTAGGGTAATGGGTTTGAGCCCTGCTTCCAATCATGTCACTTTGTGTAAGAAATTTGGCAGTTTAAAACGAAGGATAGGAGTCTAGTACTGGTTCTCCCCAGGAACGACTGTTACGTAAACTGTAAAATTACCAAAGAAGTGGTTGGAAGGGGCGTTAAACTCCTACCACAAGAACTATTTACTGGTACATATGCATGACAGAGCCACATACATGTGTAACAAGAATGGGGCTAAGTTTTGTCATTTTTTATTTATAATACAGATTACAGATCGTACAACATAAACAAAGAATACAATACAACTATCAATGAAGGTGATACACCCTCGCAAATGACTCGCAAAATAGTGAGTTACTATTATTTATGCTCTCAGTGGATGTTCACTGTCTTCTCTCTTTTTCCTTGTATGATTTTTGAGTCATGTTACTGTTAAAACATTATGTAAAAAATGATGATGATATATACCCACAGGTATGCTCCATAAGAAACTATGTTGTATAATGATTATGTACATATTTGAAAGAACTCAAACGCAGAAGATATTATGTTTAATTTTATAATACGGAATTTGATTCGACATAAGTAAAGGACACATAGTTCCTGTATGTACTCTCTAACTTGTTGGGGTTGCAAAGAAAAATGGAATCAGTTAATAAATACCTGAAATGTAAAATTTTCGGGGACAATTGTAAGATGTAAAGTTTATTTCAAGTCAATAGTGGATGAATTTAACATCATACGTTTTCTAGATCCAGGTATTATGTAACAAGCAACAGTAAGAATAGAAAAAAGATAGTAGTAAAATCTTTACAAAAGTTAGAGACAGATAATGTAACAAGAAACATGTAAGAAAAATGTATTCCAACTATAAATGAAGCGAAAAGGAAATCACATCAACCAAAAGTATTATTACAAGCAATACATATATTACAACAATAATGATACCAACCGACTTAGATCCAGGACCACGTACATATCCTATAATCAACATAATCCTCCTCTATACTCCACAAAAAGGACATGCTAAAATTCTTTAACCCATCGGTTCATGCGGTTATACTTTTTGTATTATTACGCGACAATGTTTTTAAACATGAATACCTAGTGGTCGTAATAAGCCTATTGGTGAAACAACCATTTTGTTTGTCTTACACAATACAAGATCAGTAAAATAAAACAAGGAAGGTGCGTCTTGTGACAGAAAAGATGCACTTAAAACTTTCTGTATGTTTCTCCATTACATGTTTACTATACTTAAAATGTTTAATAAGGTCTTTGAGTTTTTCTTTGAACAAGGGCGACCTACTTTCGAATTGGCCCTGGTCAAATTTCTGTAGAAAGGGTACTGTTGAAAGTTAAGGGTCCAGTTTGTGTAAATAGTGCTTAATATTGTTATATTTTACTTTTGACTAGTTTGAATGAGTGTTGAATAATCTGAAACAACATTAGGTTACTTTGTGTGGCTATGTGTGAAACCGGTGCATGAGAATGGAAGTAGGCGAGTTTATACTAGTCTGCAGTGAGCAGCAATAGCAAAAAACGGACAGTTTCAGGTGCTTTTTCTTATTTAACAGGGAGTCTGAAACTGACAAGCTCCTGATCGATACGTTAGCAGTAAAACTTCAGTGAATGTTTTAAAAGTAACAATCATTGGCCTCGGACCGACCCAAAAAATGGCGCTATCTTTCAATGCAACATATTCCATGAATCGTGTGTGCAAATTAGATTGGCAGCAAACTTTAAGGTATTTTTCAAGAGTTAGTTGACATGTGCATGTCTGCATGATGCTGTATTTCGTTTCTTTCAGGTTTGCGTTTAAAGGTACTGTGTGAAGGATTTGTGAGATTGGTCGTAAGCTTGGTTGTCGAGAACCAAGAAAACCGGTGACTGTCATCCCTCGGACCAGTAAAATGTGAATCGGTCTTACTAGTGAGACCGTTTTACCATGGAATAAAGCATTTGGTTCTGAAATGTCTGGTCTTAATATCGGGTGGTCTTAATATCGGAACTTGGATGTATTTAAAACATGAAATACATGTATAATTTGATAATATCTAGGTGCACACAAATAGATGTATGATATGCAGATACGGGTAAAGATCATCATTTTCACATGAGTTATTAACCGATTTACTACTCCTTGATTACAGAATGGCGGATATTTATCTTTTTCAAAAATTACTAGTCTTGATGGAAAATAACAAAGTTATTTTTAAATCTTTCGAAAACATACATCGAGTAGTATTACTTGAATGCAGAATGCTTTAAAAACAGACCGGAAACAGTTAAATAGTTTATTTCAGTCTAGTCAACATGTAAATTTACAGTACATAAACATGAATAAAACATAAAACATATGTTATGCTGCCACTCATACAAATAAGAGAAGTCATTACAGTTCTTGCATCTAAAGCTCAAAGTCATACAACATACCCTTGTTAACCATAGCCATGAAATCTACAAGTATTGAAATTTACTAAGACCATAAACTAAGAGATTTCTGTAATTATTACTAGTAGGCCTAGTATCAGTTTCTGACATTTCAAAAACCACATACTTAAACGTTCGTTTTTAAAAATAACGACATTGTGATTTAATTATTAGATTACAAAGGTGTGATTCTAAAAGACTACTAACAGATATTTATAACACAATCCGAGTCGGATCACGACCTGGCCGAACACCATGGTTACCAATAAACTCTAGGATGCACGTGAAAGAACTTACAGATTCTCCGCAAACCAAGGCAGCAGATAATGCCATCGGACCGCACCCAAGTTTATGGTATATACAGCATTATCACAGACTTTATATATATATACATATTAAAAGTTAATAATTAACTTAATTTAAGTATATGGATAAAAAAGCTGAAATTGTAGAATTTTGGCACTACTGTGCATATTAGCGCAGTAACGCCTGACAAAGGCTAATATTTCATTCACCACAATCTACCTGCTTGAGAGAATCTTTTCACAGATTTTCTGATATATGTCTTCAGATTTATTGTATGGTCTTATAGGTTATCCCGATAGTTGATTATATCCCCTAACCATGTAATAATGGTCATAAAAGTGAAACAAATAATGTTTCAAAAAATTATCGGCACGGTTCCCTCAAGCAGGAAACAATAATACAAAATGTAAATGTTTTTGGGTACCCCGGCATGGGCACAGTAGACGGTTGTCTAATTTACTATATAAATCTATCGGGTATTACCCCCTCGATGACCATGTCATTTGACAAACCGACACTGCTTGGGGAAACACTGTTTATGGTCATATACTTTTGGGATTTACTGAAATAAAGTGGAAAGAATGCAGATTACTTCAATAACTTAATAAATATTGTCAGATTATGATTTTATTACCTTTTGATGAGTTAAAGATTTTACTCCTCTATATTTCAATGTGTATAAATTAATCGATGAACCCGATAAGCTGCTTTCAAGGGAGACAATTCGCCGATAAGCCGATAAATCTGAAGATATTTCTGGGTATGAAACATATTTCTGGCGGCGATGGTTTGGCCGACAACATATCTTGAAGGAAAGGGAATAAGTGACAAACGCAATTAGTCTTGTAAAACTATTTAAAATGCTACCAATTGCTTCAGAGAAGATTCATTAAGTATTACATACACAATGATATAACACTAAGGACTAGAGGAGAACCGTAAAAAGATGTTGTCTGAATGTGTAAGTTTTTAAGAATCTGTATTACAAAAGCGACTCACGACATCCATTTTTCTATTTAGAATAAAATTCCTGGAAACTTATTGAAACTGGTTAGATATTATTATTTATATTTTAATAAAATATATAGCTAAGCATCTAGCGGATACCGGACACCGTCATTTAGTAGTCACCTAGTATGGTATTGGAAAACGTCATTTTACTAGATGAAAGGTGTTCCCCATTTAATTCTAGCTCGTGCGACAAATATATCCTTATTAGAAATGAAAGCCATTTAGATGATAATAAATGTGAGAATTAAATCTGAGTATTGTTCAGACTACGTTCATGAATTTGTCTGCATTGAAGGATTTCCGTCTGTCAATTTATGACGTCAGTAGGGTTAGTTGCAATTGTTCAATTAGTTCATCCCTTGTCGGGCTATTGACGTGGCATGTGCAACGAAATTTCAACCACGTCCGCCATTTTGACAGGTTTGAAAATAGTAAAGAACTAATTTTAACAATTAAACCTAATAAGAGAATCTATATTCCAGCTAAAGGGGACCAACATACCGCTGTGAATTGCTAGAAGAGTTTATCTGTAAGATTTATTTTGATTATTACCAGAAAATTAAGAATGGATGTATTTGTTTACTTCCTGAAAAAGTGGGTGGGGTAAAACCGGGCAGAAAATACCGGATTAAGGTTTATTTCTTGATAGTTTTTAACGAAAGAAAGTTAGACATGCTGATTGCACACGACTTGCCTATCACTTTGCAATAGCATTGTGAAATTGGTAGGGACAGAGGAATTACAATTGAAAGGGAATCGCATTTTTTTTTTAATTTCTGAAAAGTTGACGTGACTGTCAATCTTTGTTAACTGCAAAAAATCACTCTCATACATGTGTTGATGTTTATCCTTACTGTTATTTGTAAAACGGAAAGATGAATAGGAACATGACATGAGACTTGTGTATAGATTATGTGCAGTGTTATTCACTTACTCAGTAAGTTACTGATGCGGTTCCCACAGGGTGGGTGGTTTTGCAGTGAATTTTATGAACTGATTAAAACAGTTGGGTATATAACCTGGTCTGTTATATCGCTTGATTTGTGTATCATATACACAGATCTGAGTGTCGTTCACAGCGATGTATCCAATTGCGAGTATACTCCTATCACTGGAGATGATGATGATCTGGTAATGCACAAGTCAGGATATTGAATTGATCAAATGTGTAATTTTAAATTGTATTGTTTTCTTCAGTATTGCATACTTGTATTGGCAAAATGAAAGGGGGTTGGGCAGATGGGAAATATTTTTTTGTGTAAAACATGACCTTGTTCAGAATGTGACTTTTACATGAAAGGCAAAAACACGGCACTAATTCATAAATGTGGTTGTTGAATCACAACCTGTATCATGGTTACATTTATGTGTGTAATGCACAAAGTGCACTTTTCTGCCTTACCTGAGAATCAGCTTTAGCCTATATCGTTTTATGTATATACACCAATTTGTGTATAACCAGATACACTGTTTTGTGTATGATACACAAATTGGGCGATTATGAAAATTCTCTCCCCCTGACCATTCCTTCATTTTGTGATTCAGTTAACAGATATTCAACCGCACATTACAAAGGCTAGCTCCATGGCTAGAATAAATTTGCCATCTACATTGTGAATATGTGTTGCATGTGCGTTTAATTGTCACACAAAGAAGTCATGCGAGTTCCAGTCGCCAGTGATACATAAATATGTAAATCATACTTGTCTTCGATAATTTATCAACTGAGCAGGTTTATTTTCAACTGCATACAGATATTTGTATCATACACATGTCAGAGTATCTTGTTATAAGAAGATATCTTGAAAACTTTGGGAAATGTAATAAGCTTACACTCATTTTAGAAATTGTTTTGTGTTTATAATAATTAGTAATTTGGCTCTTACATGATGTCATACTAGCTAGTTAATTAATCAGGTTATAAGATCCCATTCATTACTTCATTTGGTAAAAGTTGAAAACCCTTGCATTTACAGAAGACTCATTATAAATGCAAGAAAAGTTTTAATTAATTTAAAATGAAACAAAAAGCTTTGAACGACATTATATTACCTGGTACTATAAAATATAAAATTCTATGATTATAAGCTAATGGTAGACAGTTATCTTCATTCAGTTTAATGTTGTACATTGTATTAAGATGCATGGAGACCATTGATGAAAATGGATGAATCGCCTTCCCCGAATTACGGAATATAAAGTATTTTATCAGTACCAGGATTTGCGGAGCCGAGAATAAGGCCTTCAGTTGAATATCAGACTCCATGCTTTATTTTATGTAGTTTTCAAGCAGATAAAGAAGGAGGTCAGACCAAGTTGCACTGTTGGGACTCTGATAGCATTTTCAATATTTCTTCTTCATTTGTAAATGATTTATTTCACGTCGCAAGTACAACTGAAAGCTGGTGTGCAAGTTGTGAAAAATTAAAGTTTTTTCTTAACACCTGCATTTGTCTAGAATGAAAGCATCGAGTATTGACCTTCAAATTGCAGTTTTTGTACACAACATAAACATTCTTGAGACCGAATACATGTTTGGGTGGGATTGTTAGTCTTATCTCTTCAGCTGCAATAGTGCGTTTTTCACGATTTTACACGGAGATTTGATCGAAACACGGTTCTTTTATATACACTTGAATGATTCCTTGGATAGCAGCACTGTTTACCATGAAACAAACATGCTGTGGCAGTGAAAGTGGTTTTTACCAAGAATTGAAGGGGCATGATATTGAGGTAATTACTTTAAATAGAACATATTTTGTTGTAAAGGTACTTTGACTTAAAGTGGTGTTGAAATGTACCTTCAGGGGCATCACTGATGCAAGGGCCCTTGTTTTCTTCCCTGTTAATGTAAGGTATAGAAAGATGAGATAAGTCAGATTTGTCACATCAGCTTGTATACCAGTTTTCAGTGGACATATTTGCATCCATGTACCTTTCTTTGTCTTTTCTCATGTTCTCAAAAAACAGATTTTGGTATTTCTATATATATTGAAAGGGAATGCTGTTCTATTCTTTTTCTTACTAAGGGCACTTGCACCATTCCCCTGTAGATAGTTGTTAGTAAATGGATGTCAATCATGAATGAACTTCAAGGGGGGCACTTACATTTCTTTAACTCTCTGCTAAATCATTTAACATATTTTAAAACGCAAACAGGTTAGCTTTCAGGTCGCTTCACTGTGAACATGCCACTGATAGTTTCAAAGTATAAACATTGAAGTAATTGTGTCTCCTTGTTTCATTTTGTCAATTGTGCCGAAAAACAACTGTAATTAAATGATGATTAATCAGCAAACACGCTAACTATCATTCAAGTTGCTTCTTAGCAAACACACTGCCAGTTAAACCATCATTTCATCCAATTGATTAAATTTAAAAATTTGGCGTTTCATCATTTAATTATACACAGCTTATCGGATGTAACGCCTTCAGTTGTGGTGCTTATGATACACATTACCAAAACATATAAAGCGTGTTTCAGATTATTTTGTTGAATTTGTTGCAAAAAGTATGCGTACACAAATGCACGGATTTAATCATTTTCTAGAACCCTTTAAGTGGGCATTTATGAGCTTTGAAAAATGCTTGTCAGTCATTCAGGGTGTTAACAGGTTTAAGTTACAAATTATAGCTAGTTTCCATTGCAATTAATAAAGTGGATGGGTACGATTGATGTATTTAACACGTTTCAGCCCTAACTTGAAGCTTACTGACATTGCACTGTCCATCCCATATTCTTGTCTGTAGTGTGCTAGGCAACACCAATTTGAACTCTACAAAACTCAATGAAAAGCCATACGGAATTGAACACTTAAACAGCATGTTTCAAGAAAGGGGCTTCACCATCTGAAAATTTGTACAGTGTTGAACTGCCTTTAAAAGTAATGCTATTGTTGTGTAACTAACTTTCACGTTGAATTCATTATCATACAATTTCAGTTGTGTGTTGAAGTCTTTTATCATTTTATTTTCAGGTGAAAAGCATTTCTTAGCCACAAAAGCAAGTACAGTGTCAGTATGGGGTCTTTTCTGTCAGTATTCAAGGGTTTGTTTGGGAAGAAGGAAATGAGAATATTGATGGTTGGTCTTGATGCAGCAGGAAAAACAACCATATTGTACAAGCTTAAACTAGGAGAAATTGTTACTACTATTCCCACCATAGGCAAGTTGATATTACTTGGCTTAAAAACTAAAAAGTATTTGAAATTTGTATTAAAAGAAAATGAAGGTTTTAAATGAACTCTGTTGTTCTGCTGAATTAAAGAAGAAAGTTTTTCATGAGTAACGAATTGCAACTTATATTGTAAGCCCTGTTTAGAATTGTACCAAAACAAGTGCCTGCCAACCAATCCTATTATGATATTGGCCCTGACCCTTAACTTGTTTCTTGCTGTCACTGACGAGAACCAGGTATTCAGCTGTTTGCCATTAAAGTTTTCATGGGTCATGTGAAACTCGTACAATCAATGGGAACCAGGAATAACCCTAAATTGACTTGCAACAGAAAAAAAAATGTCATGCCTTGACCATTCTAATTTTACACAAGTGCATCAAGTTGGTCTTGTTCTGTCAGTCACAAACATGCGAACAGTTGAAGTTGTACTTGATTATCAAATCCTAATCAGCTAACACTGGCATTGTACATGTAGATGCCTTGAAGCTACATTGTATGTTAGGATTCAGGTGGACCGCATGGGCCTGGGTCAATTTGTTTTTTAAGGAACATATACCTATTTGTCATGGTGGTCCTTACAATTTTCTTGACACTTATTTTTCCTTTAATGAAAGATCATGTATAAATTGTGAGTTAAAATGCGGTTCCTGTTTTCCAGGTTTTAATGTAGAAACAGTTGAATACAAGAATATCAGTTTTACTGTATGGGATGTAGGTGGGCAGGATAAAATCCGTCCACTGTGGAGACATTATTTCCAGAATACACAAGGTAAGTGACATTTAGATTGAACGAAAGACTTTTTGGACATGGGGCTCATTGTGAACTGAAGGTTTGTTAAATGTCTGGTCTGTCACTCCAGCAGTCTTACTTTGCTTATAACAAGATTATTTCCAAAATTGATATGTAGGCTGCCTTCTATATTCTACACAGACCAGAAAACATTTTCTTGTGTAATATTTTCTAGTTGTCCTTTACACATTTTATTCAGCTCATGCCATTGGGGCATAAATTGGCCATGCAAAGGGGGTCACTTGTTTTAAATAGTTGCAAAGAAACATATCTTCCAAGATCTTTCAAGCTGTCTTGGTTCATCAATTAAACATGGTCACGGGTACAAAGCTAGTTTTCCATAAATGTCTCAGCTGAAATTTATCTTCCTGTCAGAATTTTATTACCGCATTTTATAATGCACCCCTCCAATTTGAAAAAAAATGTGGGTATAAACATTGCTTTGTACACTTGTCTGTTTCACACGACAAAGGGGTGTCTGGTCAATCACTATCTAGAGAACACACACATGGGCATAGGTTCTTTCACCTTTAAAGTTTCAGTTATTTTTTTCTGTCTAAACCCCAAGTACTTGTGCATTATGGTACTGTATAAGAGTAACATTACTGTAGGATACCACTACATTACTGTGCAGTGTTTTACTTGAAATCTAGCTTGCTCAATGTAAGTTGGACCTCTTGTGCTGTAACAAAGTTTGATTTTACTTGTTTTCTTGCAATGAAATTACGAACTATATAATATAATTACTGTTTTAGGTTTGATATTTGTGGTGGACAGCAATGATAGAGAACGTGTAGGGGAGGCAAGAGAAGAACTGTCTAGAATGTTAAATGAGGATGAACTAAGGGATGCAATTTTACTTGTGTTTGCTAATAAACAGGTACTTGGCTTTAATTCTATTATTACTCTTATTTTAATCTTAAGGCCATAAATCACTTTAGATGTAACAATTGCTGTATACTCTAGTTTAAATGCCCCCCCGCTAATGCCAAACTTGGCTACAAAAAACAGCTCAAAAGAGATTGAATCAGCTACAACTTTTTGTGAGCTATGGTATGCCAACAGCATCACATGAGGAAAAAAGCTCAAAGATAAAATGGGCCAGTGCTAGCCATGGAATGGTATTCCTTGGTGTTTTTTTTGTCAAGAGCAGAAAAATACTGGCTTCCTTTCCAGGTTTACTGGTAAGAAGGTTTACAACATCCTGTATTATGGCAGAACTTCATGTTTTTGTATCCAACCTGTTTTAAGTGAAAATATTGTTGTGTGTTTCAGGATTTACCAAATGCCATGAATGCAGCTGAGATAACAGATAAATTAGGATTACACAGTTTGCGTAACCGCCATTGGTACATTCAGGCCACATGTGCTACAAGTGGAGATGGACTTTATGAGGGACTTGATTGGCTATCGCAACAGTTGAAAAGTCTTAAATGATTTCTTCTTACGGACTTTAGATACTTAACAAATAACATTACATCAAACTACAGGGGACTTAAGACTTTCCGTTTTGTCATTTTCAAAATTTGAGACACTGCAATACTTGCTGAAATGTCTGACAGTGTGTTCATATATAATAGTATAATGTGATAAAATGCACAAATATTTGGATTATAGAGTTGAGACGTTGCATCAATAATGATTCTTTATAGAAATTAAGAGGTTAGGAATTCACTGGAAACCTGTGTTCATAAAAGAGACATTGCATCTGAAAAAGAACCTTTAAGTAGTTGGGCAGTTTTTTTTGTATAGTTAATGTATGTTTGTAGGGTTGCACATTCACCAGTTTAGAAAGGGGTTGAATTGGAGTTTGGGAAATACTAGTTCTAAGGAATATCTGTCTGCCAGTATGCTAGAACTAATACATTGTAGTACACAACCATACAATACTTTCGTACAAATATGCTAGGTCATTCATTACAAATCCGAGCACACTTAGTTCCTATCAAATATTAATGAAAAGTTTTAGTTCCTCTGACACTAAGTCAGAAATTGTCAGAAAGTATGTGTAAAACATATATTTTAGATTACGATTCAGATTTTAAATTCAGACTTAAAAAACAGTGTGAAAATATTTCATCAGATGGTTCAAGTCAGATGAAATTCCTGTGTATGTTTGTGCAGTTGAACTGTGATAGATACTTTGCATTTAAAAATAACTTTGCATAGAGCTGAGATTCCTTTACATCAATGTTCAGTTGTCATTATCAACTCGTCATTTTCTCACCTCAGAAGACAAATATGTCTGTATTTAGTGTTATGCAGAAGTTAAGTCAATGTTTGTGCAACAAGTTCCATTACCTGTGTACATATATGAGCATAATCAGGCCCCTTTGGGTTGAATTAAGGGCTTGTTACTTTCAAGGGCATACCATAGAAATCTATGCATATATTGGATTCAACTGCATTATTGAAATCTTCAGGAGAACCAAACCTTCAAGTTAGATAACTCCATAGTTTGTAATGAAATTTGTCAAAAGTCCATATGAAAATAATAATCACTCTTTGGATTGATTTGAAGCTTCTGTAAAGTGTTTTAAAACAAACTAGACAAAAATGGAATTGTTTAGTTTTCATTTAATTAACTGTTCAAAAGAGCTCTTTTATGATCATTTGTGGTTTTTGTTGTGAACTGCTATTTGAAAATAAAAATTGAAGTAAAGGAGCTGAACCATTGTTACTTTCCATGAGCGTTTAATAGTTAGAGAATTTGTTTGTTGCCAAGATCTGATGCTTAATTTTTAAACAGAATTCTGTGTAAACATGTATGTGTTTAGAAAGTAACATATGTTTGGATTTTTATAGGTTTTCTTCTTTGAATGGATTGTGTTTGTTTACTTTTGATGTCATGAATTCAATCTTTTTTATGTGTGAATGAGAATTGTACATTGTAATGTAGTGAAAAGTTTTATTTTGAATGCAGTTCAAGGTTTGACTGTGAGAAAGTAAGTGTCTTGAAATGGCTGTAGTTTATTAGCTCACCTGGCTACACCAGGGTGAGCTTTTCTGATCGATGATTGTCCGTCGTCCGTCAACATTTTGATTC
>JAUMHA010414766.1:0-10591 GCA_032359765.1 Saxidomus gigantea
CTGATAAAAGTTTTGTTTTATTAGCAAACACCCACAATAGTCGAGCTTGCTGTCTTATGGACAGCTCTTGTTACTTCTTATACTGAGAGTTACACTTACACAAAAAAATGGAAATTTAAATTTTGAGATGAAGTCTAACTAGAATAAATAATTATTTTCTTCTTTTCGCTGGTTAGCATATCGGCGTAAAAATATATCGTATCCTTCCATAGTAAGTGTGTTTGTGGTTTGAACAAAGGTGTTCTCTTAAACGCTACATGTACGACTACGCTGATGACACAAACGTTTATGATTTGATTTTCCGTTGTATGTTTTCGAGAGTAAATAGTGAAAAATGTAGCATTTCCATGACTAGTCCACAGTAATATTCAAATCTTAATATGCATATTTTATTTCATAATGTCAATAAGTCTTTATATTCTATACGAGAATTGTCTTTGCAGCTTATTGCAATATATACAGTTCGGCTTACTGGTGTTTCTTTCACTATCAGGATATATAGCTTGAAGTAAGTATTAATTATTTAATTGATAGTTCTTAAATGGGACCTAATAATGATGTAATAGATGAAATGAATAAATGATTTGAACTAGCGCTTTGTAGACATCTACTTTGAATATGACGCACCCATCAGTGTCACATACTGGATTTCAATAAATATAAGTATTACAACCAAACATAATGCTAGCATCAAAGATGGTGTTTATTTGATATAATTAATCTTCTTAATAAATACCATTGATGTTTTAACATATGTTATGATTTGGAGCTTCGTGTAAAAGGTACATTTACAAACTGTAGATAAGAGTGTCATGTTATAATTAAGAAAGATTTATTCTAGGACTGGGAGCCTGGAAATAAATTACGATGTGGTCGTTCCTACGTCTGCTGTTGCAAGTGTAGCTGTTAGTAATGCTGAGATAGCTGCTGGAAACACTTCGATTGACATTTTTGGCGTCTCTGCAAATGCTAGTAGAATGGAAATTGGAAACACTACAGGTCAGTCAGTTTTTGCATGCCCTTAACTATCGGCTGATAAAGTAAGATCTAAATGCCCACGCCACGCTTCGTACTATAATATCTTTATTCTGTTTTGTATTCTATATCGTTCTAATACTAGTACCTTTCAAACTGACCGACACAAGTTTAGCTCATTATGATCATAGGAAGTAGAATTTTACTAATGTTACAATATAAGTAGCATGTATGCATCTGTATAGAACTTTCATCTCTTTTTAATATAGTGAAAATCGTTATAACCATCCTACTCAAAACGTTATCGTTCTAATTTGTTAAGTGTATTCAGATAGGACTTAACATATTATTACAAGTTATTTCTAAAATGGTTCAAAAGCACTTCCTGGTGGTTCAAGCATCCTGCTTGCACAAAGTGCAGTACGGTCATTTCAGCAAGATAAAATAAATGAAGTAGTCCCTAAAAAAGCTTCACAGAACTCACCAACGACCAGCTTCACACTCAGAAGAATAAGTCTTCAAACTATGAGAAAGGGCAGCAAACAAGACACTGAACTTAAATATTAACTATATAAAATGATCGTTTTTCCTAAATGTAAAACACATCTTATTACACCATTGATAGGAAAATGTCAGGTAACAAATGCAGCTTTAAATTTTTACTCCTCACAGTGCCAGTTGGTGAAGAAATAACAACGGACGAACTACTTTGCAAGATATATCAGGCATCCGAGGGTGATTGTGGAATAGAATATCGATGTAGTGTTGCCGACGGCGAACCTTTTTGCGAGTAAGTCATCTTCATGTATTAGCTATATTATGCTTACTACTGAAGACAGATTTTACACGTAGAAGTTCATATACTTCAATGTTGTATGTAAATTTACAAACAGAACTTAATACTCAGTTAGAGTCGAGAAGTTCATGACAAGATGAAATAAAAAAGTACTGGTCTTATGCATTTTATCGTTGTATGACATTTGATTCAGTAAAAAGATTTTTAATGGTTCACGTTTTAAGCATTTATCTTGGACGACATGTGGTGACTTGCCGAAAAGGGAAGAAAAAGAAAAATGCATCGATGTACATTGTTGGACAGTGTCTGTCTTTTCATGTACAAACCGATTTATCTTCATTGTAAAATATCTCACATATTCCTGTCTTTCTTGTGGTAACATGTACGAACAAGAATTTGTAATAGGGGAATTTATTTATTAATACATATTACTCGCATAAAACAGTTTAAGGACAACGGACGTTTTAATGCGTAGTTATTATGTATTGGAAACAATAGAAGTATAGCTAAATGTCGATGTTATATCCGTATTTTGTCTACATTAGTTTTAACATTTTCTTTTTCAAGTGAAGCCTTAACCGCTGTATATTAAATTTTAATACATATGTTTTAAGAAAATCTCAATTCTGTTTAATATTAATTAAATCTTGTCTATTTTTCCAGACTTAAGCCAGAGATAGGTAAGTTACCAATGACAATAAATTAAATGATATTGAAAGAGACTACTTTAGCAAATTTGTTCAATTGATTGATGAACGAGAAAAGTAATTTTAGGAGCCTATCCCATTATCAAACTAGATAAAAAGTAACTACTAATAGTTATAAAAATTAAAACAGTTCATGAGGTAGTCTTATAAGAAGTTTTAGATAACATGAATAGTATAGACTGTATATGAATAAAAAGTGAACAATGCCATTATCTGTATTATTTAATTTGCAAACAAAACTATAATTGTTTACATGTAACATACAACTTCAATCAAAATGCTTCATTAATTATTTGTCAATTATAACTGTCATTTTATAGATTATGATGAATGTGCCAATGACACGCACGCCTGTGATGCAAATGCAACATGTACAAACATCCCGGGCAGCTATAACTGTACTTGCAACAGTGGATATAGTGGCAACGGGACCTCATGTACAGGTAACAAAACAGTGTTGATTATCACCAGATTTCTAAAACGATACGTTTTAAAGTCGCACACCCGTAATGGGTACTGCCTGTTTTATGACCATTTGGAATACTATACAAGAGGTACTGGGTGCAAAACCGATGGGGGCCAATTCTTTTTTTTTTAGTAATTGAATTGCAATACCTGAACATTTATGTCATTTGGCACGATATGAGAACTGTGTCTTAATATTCATTTATTTTATCATGCTGTACAATTACTTGAAAATATAAAAATTGTCCTGTATCATTCTTAAAAGTTTAATATCTCAAAAAGTAGACATTTGAAACCTTTGCTTTTTGTCATATATTGCAGTTCATACACTACTCATAAAGGTTCCATAATCAGTATTAATGCCCCTATTCTGAAAAGTTTGCTACACTTTTGTAATTTTATATTTGAGATAAGTCTTGGGAAAAAATATGTTTAATAACGTTTTAATTAAACAATGAAATGTCTTCAAATTGTGTGCACTAGTCAGTTAACAATGTAAATTATGAAAATATTAAGTTTATCAAGGTTTGAAAGAGTGTCCATTTGGAGTGTACTACCTTACGAGTTCACTATTTCATTTTAATTGCCAATACATCAAGAGGGTTTTTAGATTACACGTGTTAAAACAAAATTGGTTTTGCTCTCTGTTGTGTTTGGTGTTCCTACATGTACATGGGGGTATTGAAATAGTCTTGTCCAACATATATCAATACGTAATTTTGAATCTTATGAAAAGAAATATATGTGTCCTTTCTAATTGTAGCATTACAGATTTTAATGAATGTACTGATGAAAGTCATAATTGTGATACAAATGCAATATGTATAAATACTGAGGGCAATTCCACATGTGCTTACAACAAAGTGTATAGATATGTAATCATAGAATGTACCGTTTTCTTTCCAGTTTGATTAATACTATTGATATTATGTGAAGTGAAAAGTTATCCTGTGTTTAGAAAACACTCCCATTTAAAATCGCATCATTCCTTCTATCATAAAGGTTGTTCCAATTATGATTAATCTATTTGTGTCGAATCTGCCCTGTATTTGTGCATGTTCATCTGTACTTACAACTGCGCATTGCCTTTTAAATTACCCTTGGATATTCTCAAAATTAACCCTGCAGACATCCTTCCTGTGAAAGCTTATGTCCAAAGTTCATACGTGTATATTTGTTCGGTTTTCTTTATTGCTTGAAAAGATTTAGATTATAACATATAAAACTATGTACGCGTTTTAGTTGAAATACCATTATTACTTCATTTACACTCATACAAGAAAGAAGTACAAAGGTGCAACAGTTTAATCAAAGTAACATGTTATTGCTAATGTACGATATGAAAAGGTTCTTTTTTTCTTCCGAACAGTTTTATTATCGAGTAGTTGAAAAACAAGATTTCAAAATACATGTTGCTTCACTTTGTATGGCCATTGACTATAGGAATAAACATTTAGATAAACAGAATAGATTTATTTGGATTTCAAATTTATGTACTGTAACAATATTTTTTTCAGAATGTTCGGATAACTCTTTCGGTACAAACTGTGACATGCAATGTAACTGCACAACAAACAACACATTGCATCCTCTCCAGTCATGTGATCATGTGACCGGAACATGCCTGTGTACGCCATTCTGGACAGATACACAATGTGAAATAGATATAAATGAATGCGATCTAGGGATCGATAACTGTACACATTTTAATGAAGAATGCCAAAACAAAGATGGCGGATTCTCGTGTTATTGTCCTGTTGGTTACCTTAGAGATAACAATGGCAACTGTTCAATCGAAGGTATCGCAACAATTTATGTCATTTATATCAGTTCAGTGTAATTATATAGTTTCGTTTACGAATGTTTGACTTCTATCACATTTAGGGTGTTGCTAAATGCTTCACCTTTAATGACACATTTTTAAGTAAATTGCAACGATCATCCACAACATGAAGCAAGCGAACAGGGTCAAACACAGTTATATACAGTTATAAACAGATATATTTATTATCAATTCGTACTTATTGCAGGCAATTTCACACTTGTTCATGTGGTGGTTACACTTGATATTGACATTCAAGACAACCTAAATGACACCCAAACGTATACTAGATACAAAAAGGAAATGACAAAACAAGTAAGATTTCTTTGAAAATAGTTTCTACACATTGATTTAGAAGTGCATGTCTCCTTTAGAGGGGGTTTACATATAGCTTCTTGTACAAGACATTAAGATAAGTACTATTTATGCCTTGTAAAAGAATATTTCAAATGTAAACACCCACAATTGAGCAACTTTTGTCAGAATTTATGTGACATAAAATGAGATAATTTACTTTCACGAGAATAGAGCCTGTTTTATTTTTTGACTATTTCTTCGTTGTCAAATTACTGATAAAAAATGTTTAATGGGAAAAATAGATGTGGGAGAGGTATTTCAGGTGCATTTTTTAAATTGTTGTACACAATGGCTTGGTCAACGGACTTAGTTAAGCAGCTGATCAGATTAAACAAAAAAGTGCAAAGTACTATCACATAGAACAAAAAAGAGAGTTTTAAGATGAAATTTAACAGCCATTTTAATATGTATTGGTAATTCAACAAAATATTTTTTCTCAATAGGTACACTCAATTCATTTCTTTTAAAACATCATCAATAAATTACATGTTTTCTTAAAATATTCAGAAACTCTTCGGCATGCATCTTCCCGCTATTTTGTGATTAATTGTCAAAGCAATTCTTGCAAGATCTTGTGTAGAAAAAATTATTGTACCAGCCATAACTTTGACTTATCTTTAATCTTGCTGTATGTAAACCCTGCCTAAATGTGTTGAGGAAATACGTTTTCACAACGAAGACAAACTGTATTTTTACTTCTTGTATTGAGAATATAATGCAGTTCAACATACTAGATTAAATAATTATTTTCTTCATAATTATATTCATCGCTGTTTCACTGCTTAGCATATTAACGGAACAGTATATCGTATCCTACCGTAGACATATTCTGTGTTCTTGTGGTTTGAAAAATAGAAAGTTTTCTCTTAAACGCGTCGGCTACGTTACACAAAACTTTTAAAATTGATTTGACATTCTAAGTTTTAGAGAGTAAATGATGAAGATGTAGCATTTCCATACATTTCAATATACAAATGTACTGGTATATATATTCAAATCCTAATGTGCATGTTTTATTTCGTAATATGAATATTGAATAAGTATTTATATATTAGATATGAGAATTGTCGTTGCAGCTTTATACAATATATACAGTTCCTGGTGTTTCTGTCACAATCAAGATACATAGCTTAAGGTAAGTTCTAAATATGTACTTAATGGTTCTTAAATGGGAACTAATAAGAGCTAATCGCTAGCGCTTTGTGGACAATTACATACAAGATGACGCATCCATCAGTAACCACGATTGGATTTGGATGAATATCAATATTACAATCAAACGCAATGCTAGCATCAAAATGATATTTATTCAAAATTATTTATATTCTCAAATGAATACTATTGATGTTAAAACAGATGTGATGATTTTGAACTATAGTAAATAGTGCAGTTACAAAATGTGTTAAAACATTCAACAAGGTATGCTTGTCATATTTATGAGACTGTGATTCTAGGACTGGGAGCCTGGTAATAAATTTCGATGTGGTCTATCTGCTGTCTGCTGTTGCAAGTGTAGCTGTCATAAATGCTGAGATAGCTGCTGGAAAAACTGCGTTTGTCATTTTTGGCAACACTACAAATGCTATTAGATTGATTATTGGCAACACTACGGGTAAGTCTATTTCAAACAATATGTCCGAATTGATAACGTTCAGTCAGTTGATATACATTTTTAATGTATTTTATTGTCAGCTGATAAAGCAATATCTAAATTCCAAAGGCAAGCTTCATACGTTTCCTCCTGTTTTTCGAAACTATTTAATTGTTCTGTTTCGTAATATATATTGTTCAAATACCCTTCAAGCTGACCAACATAATTCAAGCTCATTCTCAAAGGAACATGAATATTACTCATGTTATAAATAGGATGTATGCATCTGTAAAACACTTGCATATGTACTGATTACAGTATAGTGAAAATCTCTGTGACTATATTACTCAAAAAGTTATAAACGTTTTGTAAAGTTTGTAGTTTCAAAACTAAATTCAGATAAGACAAATAAGATATTATCAGTTACTTCTTAAATGGTTTAAAGCAATTCCTTGTGGTTAAAGTATTCTGCTTGAACATAATGCAGTACGCTCATTTCAACAGTTATATATTCTTAAAAGAAAAAAACGAATAAAGTAGTCCCTATACACCATCGAAGGACTCACCAACCGCCAGCTTTACACTCAAAAGAATGAATCAAACAACTACAAGAAAAGACAAAATAAAATGCATACCTACTACAAATATAATGTCTATAAATGCAATGATTCAGCTAAATGCAAAACACATCCAATTTTACTTTTAATAGGAAATATGTCAATAGATTGAGCAGCTTGATTTATTACTTTTGACAGTGCCAATTGGTGGAGAAATAACGGACGAGCTTCTTTGCACGATATATCAAACATCCGGTGGGGATTGTGGACTAGATTACAGATGTAGTGTTGCCGACGGCGAACCTATTTGCGAGTAAGTCAGCTACATGTATTAGCTACATTTTGCTTACTACTGAAACAGATATACACGTAGGAGTGCATGTATTTCAATGCTCTATGTCAATTTACAAACAGAACCGAATATTTAGTTATATTCAAGAAGTGCATGAAACGATGATATAAAATGTGTTGATCGTTTTCATTTTATTTTTCTTATGCATAATCAATCAATTTTGACCTAATAGAAACAGATGTTTTGTGAATAGTCATTAGCGCATTAGCGCATGTACACTCATAGATGTTGTGTGAAAATTACGCGGGAGGGAATTTCAGCAGTCACAAATAGTTCCGGATGCCTTGGTAGGTATATCACGCTAACATCCTTCTTTGCCTATATACATGTAGGAGAATCTTTTCAGTAGTGCTAGAATGTGAGTTAGATTTAAAGTATTGGAAACAGTAGAATTATAATAGTAAGATGACAATGTAATACCCGTATATTTGTTTACATTTGTTGTAACATTTTCTCTTTCAAGTGAAGCCTCAACCGTTGTGTATTTAATGCACAAGGTTTAAGAAAACCTCGTTGCTATTTTTATGACATTAATTAAAACTGTTCTTTTTTTCAGACTTAAGCCAGAAAAGGGTAAGTTACTTATACTAATTCACTAATTGTAATTCAAAGAGACTACGTTAGCAGATGTGTTCAATTTATTGATGAACGAGTTACGTAATTTCAGGAGTCTCATTATGAAAAGTAGGCAAAAGTAAGTTGTAAATGGTATAAGAATTAAAGCAGTTCCTGGTATAGGCTCGTAAGAATGTTTAAACAACATAATAATTTAGGCTGTATATAAAATTTAAACATGATAACGACCGTTAACTACGTATCGCAGCTGTTCATGTGTATCTCTTGTGTCAACCACATATTGTGTTTGCATGCATATCAACTTTTCATATATAATACACATTTAGCTTAATTGTTCTTGTCATATATATTGAAGCAGTGCTCTGACACAGCGACACAGGATTGAAAAATCATAAGCTGACTTTTTAGTTAATAGTTCGTACTTGTACAAGAACATTCCAGCTTAATACATGCTGTCATTTTTATGATTTTATGTGTCAAAAGAGATGCCATAGCAATTGATGCCATACAATATAATTTGCCTGCAATGATTTGATCCCTTAAACTTTAATAGATAACCTACCACTTGTGCTTAGTCTGGCCATCGGAATACCGATGTTCATCCTCTGTGTGGCTGGCATTGTTCTGTTTATCTTCGTTTACCACCAAAGAAAGAGAAAGAGAACCGAGAGTGGAAGAGTCTACAGGTATAGCAGTAATCTGATTCACTTTATAATTGTCTGTAAAACACATTTCTTTGTAGAATATTGGTGCTGCATTTGTTTATAGATTATTTGTTGAAAACTAAGCACAAACCATTTGAGGATTAATTCGGAATCGTGTTGTATTTATCCAAACAATAACTAATTATACGATTGCTGGAATGAACTTATATTTTCTATATCTAAGTGCAATCGTTTCGGGAGATTTAAATTGCATATACTACTTGTATTTAACTTAATGATCAAATTTAAAATAGTACATGTAGTCATGTTAAAACACTCATATCGATATTCAGAGACTCTCTTGTGTCATTAAGCTGTGTCATTACCGATGAATAAATGATTGTTAATACATTTATAGTTTTACGAGTTTTTCACGATATCTCCTTTCTTCAATTTTTTTAGAGACGACGATGAGAAAAGCAGCTCAAAATTTGAGGGAGGTATACCTGTGCGAGTGAACACACGCCACTATACAGGCGCAAGTTACGGTTCTCCGGGTCGCCAAACGTACCCAGATTACCTGGATTATTCAAGTCAGCCTTATTCCCACTCTGAGCAACGAATGCCACATGACAATGGTTTGTACTTTTCCAATTTTGATAGTGGTCTAAAAATGTGTTTCCATCTTTGCATTGCCAGACATTGCCTCGATGGTGGCTGTACATATTCGATTCCTTGCTTTTGCCTTGTAAATTTTAATTCTCACTAGATAATAAAGGCGTCAGATAATTGAAATAATAACAGCTTGATTATGCACGTTTAACCTACTTCCCGGTGTTCAATCCTTTCCATAGCCAGTGGTCACAAGATCAGACACGTTACATTTATCAGTGATTATTTATTCATGTTTGTTTCCTGATTGCAGTACTTAGTTTTAAAACTGTGCTTTCTATGCATACCTTTTGCTTGCTCCTAGTATGTTTAATTACATTATACAATTTACATATTAATCTGTATTTCCCTAGATGCGGACACTAAGATATATTTTAGCTTAAAACCTGTTTTTATAATACACAACAACCATTCGGAAACCTTTATTGCCTTATTTATTATCTACTATTATTAATAAAAATACGTTATCAATTTAATTTGAATGAGAGAATCATTTCCCTTATTTCATAAAGTCTGAGATAACGCAATTGTAAGTAGGTCCTATCAGTTGGGAATCATCTGACTTTATCGTTGTTTCTTATTGAGGTATCTGATTAACTATGTTGTAAAATTGTTACTTCTATGTTAATTAATTGTATAGGACTATCACTAATCGGAAAGCAGGTTACATGTACTAAAATAACATGTGGCCAAATTTATTATTCTGCAAACATTTCGGAGCGGAATCTAGTGGTTAACGTTAAAAACGTAGTAATCCGAATGAAAGGACATATTTACTTTAAGATAGTGAAAAGGGGAGACAACGACCAAAGCCTCCTATTGAAGCTGTTTATTTCTTTCTGTTCCAGAAACTGAGCAGGATAACCGTTTCACTTGGGATTTTGTGCTCGACTTCATGCGGCCAGGAGAAAAGGTATTACTTTTTTTAAAATATCAGCTTAAATGACTGATGTAATATTTACAAATGATTCAAGGTGAATCGATTCATATGTAATATGAGCATCGCAGGCATCCAAAATTGTATTGTATGTGTGTTGTATTTAAGTACCATATACTAATGCGAACGAATAGTTCAAG